>PVKV010008403.1:0-88169 GCA_004027835.1 Alouatta palliata | reverse complement strand
TCTCTACTAAAAATACAAAAAATTGGCCGGGCGCGGTGGCTCACGCCTGTAATCCCAGCACTTTGGGAGGCCGAGGCGGGTGGATCACGAGGTCAAGAGATCGAGACCATCCTGGTCAACATGGTGAAACCCCGTCTCTACTGAAAATACAAAAATTAGCTGGGCATGGTGGCACGTGCCTGTAGTTCCAGCTACTCGGGAGGCTGAGGCAGGAGAACTGCTTGAACCCAGGAGGCGGAGGTTGCGGTGAGCCGAGATCGCGCCATTGCACTCCAGCCTGGGTAACAAGAGCGAAACTCCGTCTCAAAAAAAAAAAAAAAAATTAGCTGGGCATGGTGGCGCGTGCCTGTAGTCCCAGCCACTCGGGAGGCTGAGGCAGTAGAATTGCTTGAACCCAGGAGGTGGAGGCTGCGGTGAGCCGAGATCGTGCCATTGCACTCCAGCCTGGGCAACAAGAGCGAAACTCCATCTCAAAAAAAAAAAAAAGAAAGAAAGAAATACAAATCAGGAAAGCACCAGGACATGTCACTCCCCCATTAACATGGCTGCCCTGGGAAGGAAGCGCCAGCCTTTTCCCCTAGCGCCTACCTACACAGACCTCTCTTCCTATCCTCCCCACTGCCCAGACACTGCTCCCACTGGCTGCCTTTCTGTTCCTTGAACTTGACAAGCTTTCCCCCACTTCTGGCCTTGGCCTTGCTGTTGCTTTTCCTGGATCGCTCTGCCCAGATTCTTCCCAGGAACGTCACCTTCCCATCATCCCCGACCACAATGATAAAGCAGCCCCAACTGGCCGATCCAGTCTGTCACTTAACCTTATATATTTCTTCCACAGGACTCACCGCATTCTGTAATTATCTTTCTTATTCACTTGGTCTGTGGTCTGTTTCACTTACCAGAATGTCAGCTTCACGAACGCCAGGACCTTGCCTTTCTTGTTCTGTAGCACAATGCCTGGTGCAAACCAAGAAGCACTCAATACATGCTCCATACATTTCAGGACAGGGGTCCCTGGGACCAAACTGGATGCTAGTTCATCTGGTCACCTCTGAGAGGGCTTCTCCCTGGGTGGGGCCGGCTATAAACACCTGTACTCACCTGGTACACACCTAGATCCCTTGCACACACGGGCAGACCCATGGCTTACTGTAACAATAATCTTGGCTGACAGCTAATCAGCTGACACTTGAGTGCTTCCTGTGTGCCAGACATCATTCGAAGTGCTTTACATAGTTTAATCCATTCAATCCTCCTGTGAAGTAGATAGACACTAATATCCTCAGTTTACAAGCAGACATATCACACACACAGATCCACACCATGACACACAGGCAGCATAAGCACTGAATTCATTATTACCATCCAACAGATAGATGAGCAGGGTAAAGAAATCAGGGTGAGCCTGGGACATTTAAGAACTACTGCGGGAAGATGGGAAGAGCACCAGGGAAGGCCCAGCATGGGGGTCAGCACAGGGCCAGCTGGGCAGGGTGGTACAAGAGGAAGTTGAGCCTCAGCCCACACCCGTATTCTAGGTCCCCACAGTGCTTGGAGCGGTGCAGAGGAAAGAGGCTGGTTCCTGGTTCAGTTCTGCCACCCACCAGAGGGGTGATCTTGGGCAACCATGTACCCTCTTGAGGCCACATTAGCAAAACGGTGGGGGAGGCGTAAATAATACCTGTCTCCCAGGGCCCCCACCAGGATCGGACTCTGAAATGCTCATGAAAGCCGTGTAGGGCTTGCTGATGAAACGGTGCAGGTTGCCAGCCGGGAAGACTGGGGCTGGAGCTATGCTTTGGCTCTTCTGGAACCACAGCTCACTGCTGTATGGCCCTCCAGGGTCGGGGGTTGGGGGGGTGGCTGGGTCTCACCAACATTGCCTGCTCTGTAGCTGGCCTGGTGCACAGCTAGAATTCCATAGGTGTTTGTGGAGTGAAAGCCTGGGTGAGGGAATGACCAGGGCATAGGTAAGAGGAGGAGAATGAATACATGAGTGAGAGGCAGAGTGAATGAAGCAGGGACTGGAGACCACCCTCTGCCTCTGAGCCTCAGTTTCTTCATCTGTGAAAGCCAGTGGTGGGGCTTGGTCCACTTCCGTCTCTGGGCTCCGGTTTGGATCAGATGAGATGGGGCCACTCGATGGAAGCCCCTCCTTGCTATCTATGCAGGGCCCCCAGGGTGGACGGGGGAGCTGAAGTTACCAGTGTTCCTCCCCTCCCCTGATTCCTGTCCCCCAGAATTTATAGATTCCTCATTGTCCGGCACAAAGGCCTTCTTGAGGAGGGGGTGGGGTGGGCGAGGAGAAAGGCAGAGGCTGAGCAACAGCCAGCCACACCCAAGGCCCCATAAATCTGCCCAGGCCCCTGTAAGATGGACTTGCTTTGCTGCACTTGAAGCAGCTTGCAGAGCTTCTGCTGCTGGGATCAGCTCACCTTCCTTACAGCTCTGGAGCCTCAGCAAGGTGGCGGGTGGAGGTGTGGGGGCATGAAAACAAGACCCAGTGGTCAGGGAGGGGTGACTCGCATTGGTTTATCCCTCTGACCTCAGAAAGTCCTTGGTCTTGTTCCTGTGCTGTCGCCGGTAATTCTAGTCCACTGCTGTAAGTTCTGAGCTGAAAAATGAGCTTTCTGTGGGTATTCTGAGTCTCTTCGTGGGAGAGGGTCTGGAGGCCCAGACTCTAAAGTGGTCTCTTCCCCCACTCTGGCCTCTGGGTAGCAGGTGGGAGGCTGAGGGAGGAATTGACAGATGGCACGGTGTTAACAGATGACGGGAAACAAAATTACTCAGCTGCCATGTCTCCATCTTCCCCATGGAAGGGGATGGCCTTTGCATTAGAAACAGACAATGACCTCGATCGGGAGGGTCTCAGAGGGCAGGGAAAGAGAAGCGATGGGGAATTAGGACACCGAGAACAGGTGTACAAAAGACCTGACTCGGAATCCCATCTCTGCCACACACCAGCTGGGCGATCTCAAGCAGATCTCACAGAGTCTCTGTTTTCTCATCTGTAAGATGGGTCGATGAAAAACCCTGCCTTATCTTCCTCACTGTCTTTTATGAAGATGATATGGATTCTGTGTTCGAAAAATGGACTTTAAAAACTTGTGAAGGTGTAAAAATGTAAGCGGTTATTTACTAGAAACTCTAAGCACCAACCCACTAGTTGTTCACAGAATCATTTAAAAAACTTGTTTTTCCTTACGACAAAATACAGTAGAGTAGAAAACATCTCAGTGCTTTACAGAGTTTTATGAAACATTAGTTACATGTGCATTCATATGTCCTGGGTCCAGATATAAATGTATTTACTGTGGATGATGGTCAAGCAAGTGAAATACGCAGAGTAGAGAATATTCTTTAGTGATATCTCCAGAAGAGAATGGTGGATGAATGGAAACTGACAACATGAAATATACCAGGTTAAACATAAATGTAAAAATTTTGCAAACAAAAATGTACACCAGGTCTGAGCAGCTCTGTGTAACAGGTTGGTGGCAATGGGTGGAAGGACTTACTTAGGACTTAACTGGCTTCCCTTTCAGTGAGCAATGAAGCTCTCTCTGCTTTGGAAGGTGCCTTGAGCCTGAATCCTGAGGATGCTGTCCCTGAAGGCCCACTAGGCAATGACTGTGACTCCCTCACCATGGCCCTGAGCTGTGCCAGAGAGAATGGGTTATTCAGTGAGAACCTTGAACTCATGTGCCGGGACCTCCCTCCAATCCACTAGGAGTGCAGAAAGATCTGCAACAGGTATGCTGTAGTGGTCATGACACCCCTGCCTGAACTTCACCCATGATCCTTGTTCTCACCCCCACCCTAGGGGTCATTGTCCAGTGAGGGTGAGCTGGTCAGAGCAGACCCTAAATCAATCCCAGACCTTCCTGGCTGGCACTGAGTTATGAGCTGTGGTTTTTGTGATGTAGATCATGGTTGGGGAGTAGGGGGCATGACCTACGGCAGGTCATATGGGATCCCCAGAAGGGGCCAGAGCTGGGGTCAGAGGCCACCTCCTCCACTCTCTGCCCTGCTCTGCTGGGTCCTATCCTGCATCTAGTCCTTCAGCTGGGCTGGGCCATTTCCCCACTGACTGCCAGCTCAGCTGTAACTGCCACCAAGCCTGGAGGCTGGGAGGAGAGGGGCTTCTGCTGGAGAAAGATCCCAGAAGAAAGGAAAAGGATGAGATGACACAATATTTGGTTTCCTAAAGGTGGCTGGTCCATGCTCCAAACCAGACTCAAAAGTTTCCTGATCCCTTTCTCTGTAGATTTGCTCCTGCACCCCTGCCCCCACCGGCCCACCACCAACCTTCTCTTCTGATTGACTTCTTCAAGACTTGGCAAAAACCCAGCCCAAAGGATTAGATGGCTGGAGATTAGGCATAGCAGTCAGAAAGCAAAGTAGGGAGAACCAAGCTGTGCTCCAGACAGTGTATGTTATCAGGGCTTAAGAGAGAGCGTCAGAGGGAGAGAGAGATGGAAAGAGCCAGATGGCGAGATGGGAAAGATCAAGCTGAAGAAAAGGGGAAGACAGGCAGACAGAGGAGTACCAGCAGAAGACACTGAAGACAGTAATTGAGAAATTGGGGCTGCAGACAAAGGAACATCCTTTTGAACTCCCAACAGATCCCGAGGCTGAGAGGTCCAAAGGAGGGTAGTCCATAAAGTGCCTTTGCTTTTAATCCTTAAGACCACCAGCCTGAGACTGTATCTGCAGCATCCAGGATGCTATCCATTATTTTACACATTAACCAACAACCTCCATGCCCCACTACCACAGTCATCTCTATCAGCAAAGGCACACACAGGTCAAGACCCGGTCTGGGGAACTTGGCAGGGGCTGGGAAGGGATCCCTATGGGGTCCTCTTGAGGAGGGAGGCCTGGACAGGGCACTTTGGGACAGGGCATCGATGCAGGTAGAAGGTAAAAGAATCCTCACAGTTGGCCATGCTTGGTGGCTCACACCTGTAATCCCAGCACTGTGGGAGGCTGAGGTGGGCAGATCACCTGAGGTCAGAGTTCAAGACCAGCCTGGCCAACATGGTGAAACCCCATCTCTACTAAAAATATAAAAATCAGCCAGGTTTGGCGGCTATAATCCCAGCAGTTCAGGAGGCTGAGACAGGAGAATCGCTTGAACCTAGGAGGCAGAGGTTGCAGTGAGCCAAGATGGCGTCACTGCACTCCAGCCTGGGCTACAAGAGTGAAACTCTGTCTCAAAAAAAGAAAAAAAAATACAAAAGTTAGCTGGGTGTGATGGGTCACGCCTGTAATCCCAGCTACTCAGGAGGCTGAGGCAGGAGAACCACTTGAATCTGGGAGGCAGAGGGTTGCAGTGAGCAGAGATCTTGTCATGGCATTCCAGCCTGGGCAACAGAACAAGACTCCATCTGAAAAAAAAAGAAAAAAGAAAAGAAATTCTCACACTCTGGGTACCCATCCAGGTTGGCTAAAGCTGATCTACAGAAATAACTCCCTTTCCTTTGGGCCAGAAACAGAACGCCACCACCCTCTTGTGTGTCTGCCCTGCCAAGACCGTGACACTGCACCTGATGATCCTGGAACCCTCAGCTATAGCCCCAAGCCTGTGGGGTGGGGACGCTCTTCCAATTCCTGCCCAGGCCTGCCACCTGCTGGCTGACAGTGGCCTCACAGTAACAGAATGGGGTTATTATCATGTTATTATTATTATCCTTGCTGAGGATGGGGTTATTATCATGCTCGAAGTAGCTTCTCTGGGCTCCCGGGAAAGAGGCTTTGAAAAGCAAAATGTGAAATCCTTTTTCACCTACCTAGGTGTTCTTATGGCCTCTCGGCACAGGTTAAAGACTCCCTGTCCCTGGCCATCACTCCTGCTTGATGCTGGGGCTGCTCTTCAGGCCAGAGGAGAATCTGGCGGGGAACTCACTTTTTTTTTTTTTTTTGAGACAGAGTTTCGCTCTTGTTACCCAGGCTGGAGTGCAATGGCGCGATCTCGGCTCACCGCAACCTCCGCCTCCTGGGTTCAAGCAGTTCTCCTGCCTCAGCCTCCCGAGTAGCTGGGACTACAGGCACGTGCCACCACGCCCAGCTAATTTTTATATTTTTAGTAGAGACGGGGTTTCACCACGTTGACCAGGATGGTCTCGATCTCTTGACCTCGTGATCCACCCGCCTCGGCCTCCCAAAGTGCTGGGATTACAGGCGTGAGCCACCGCGCCTGGCCGGGGAACTCACTTTTACTGAATGGCTGACAAGGTACTAGATGCGGGAGATACAGAGATGATCTAAGTGAGAACGGCCAAGAACGAGATTAATGATAACTAGTGTGAAAAACGCAAGCGCTGAACTGTGTGCCTGACACAGAGTAGTTTTTTGATTTTGTTTGTTTGGTTGGTTTTGGTTGTATTTTTGAGACGGAGTTTTGCTCTTGTTGCCCAGGCTGGAGTGCAATGGCGTCAGCGCAACGTCCGCCTCCCGGGTTCAAGCGATTCTCCTGCCTCAGCCTCTCGAATAGCTGGGATTACAAGCATGCGCCATCACGCGCAGCTAATTTTGTATTTTTTAGTAGAGACGGGGTTTCTCTGTGTTGGTCAGGCTGGTCTGGAACTCAACCTCAGGTGATCTGCCCGCCTTGACCTCCCAAAGTGCTGGGATTGCAGGCGGGAGCCACCGCGTCCGGCGAGTAGTTTTCAATTAATAGACAGGGAAATATTTCTGATTCTTTTATATTTTTTTCTATCATTACCTAATAGTTATCTAGGTGGAAGATTCAAACATTATACAACTTTAAAAAGCAAACCCCTTTCTTCACCTTTCTCTTTAAGTTAAACACGTTTTAAAGAGCGTCATTGTGTCTAGAAGTTCTCCATCGAGGCTGTACATTAGAATCACATGGAGAGATTTAAAAAATCCTGTTGCGCAGGTTGTGCCGCAGACCAATTATCTCAGAATCCCTGGGGTCGGCTTCAGGCATGACTATTAAAAGTCCTTAAGTGATTACATTGTGCAGCCAATGTTAAGAATGACCATTCTGGCAGGACACGGTGGCTCATGCCTGTAATCCCAGCACTTTAGGACGCCAAGGAGGGTGGATCGCTTGAGCCCAGGAGTTACCAGCCTGCACAACATAGCAAGACTCCATCTCTTCAAAAAATACAAAAATTTGCTGGGCGTGCTAGTGCATGCCTGTAGTCCCAGCTACTCCGGAGGCTGAAGTTGGGGCATTGCTTGGTCCCAGGGAGGTCAAGGCTGCAGTGAGGCATGATTGTACCACTGTGCTCCAGCCTGGGTGACAGAATGAGATCCTATCTCAAAAAAAAAGAATGGCCATTCTAGCATTTACAAAAAATGTAAATAGCCAGCCTCTCTCTGTCTCTGTCTCTGTCTCTGTCTCTGTCTCTCTCTCTCTCTCTCTCTCACACACACACACACACACACACACACACACACACATACACACACATATAGTAGAGATGGGGGTTTCACTATGTTGCTCAGGCTGGTCTTGAACTCCTGGCCTCAAGTGTACATATATATGTGTGTGTATATATATATACATATTTATATCTGTGTGTGTATATATGTATATAATATATGTGTGTGCTCGTGTGTGTGTGTCATTACATTTGGCTTTTTTTCCAACCATGAACAACATGGCTCAGAGAGATTTTCAGGGCAACCCACGTAGAGATTTATCTCATTCTCCTTGAATGGAGGCATAATCTACACATGCCGTACTTCCTCTAACCCTTCCTCTATTGATGAACATTTAAATTTTTTCTAATTTTTTTTTTTTTACTGTTACAAACAATGCTTCAAAGTATATTCAGTATATCTTTGTTTCTTTGATTTTTTTTTTTAAGATGGAGTCTCAGTCTTATTGCCCAGGCCGCAGCGCAGTGGTGCTATCTTGGCTCCCCGCAACCTCTGCCTCCTGGGTTCAAGCGATTCTCCTGCCGCAGCCTCCTGAGTAGCTGGGATTATAGGAATGTGCCACCATGCCCAGCCAATTTTTGTATTTTTAGTAGATATGGGGTTTCTCCATGTTGGTCAGGTTGGTCTCGAACTCCTGACCTCAGGTGATCTGCCAGCCTCTGCCTCCCAAAGTGCTGCGATTATAGGCTTGAGCCACTGCACCTGACCATTTAAAAATTTTATTTTATTATTTATTTGTGTTTATTTATTTTGTAGAGATGGGGTCTCACTGTGTTGCCCAGGTTGCCCAGGCTGGTCTTGAACTCCTGGCCTCAAGCAATCCTGTTGCCTCAGCCTCCCAGAGTGCTAGGATTACAGGCATGAGCCACTGTGCCAGGCCTACTTCGTCTGTCTTTGCTCACATATACAAGCACTGTGTTGAAAAAGATTTCTAAAAGCAGAATTTCTGGGTCAATGTGTACGTACATTTGTTATTTTGATAGATACTGTCAAAATGCCTTCCAAAAATACTTCACTAATTTACATTCCTCCCACAGTGTAAGCACTTAATATTATTAATGTTTAATTTTTGCTAAATTGATGGGCCAAAAGCAATATTACATTGTTATTTTGATTTGCCTTTTCCTGCCTATTTGTGAGGTTAAGCATCTTTTCATATATTTACTGGCTGTTTGTATTTCTTCTATGAATTAATTGCCCATGCTATTTGCCCATTACCTATTGTGCTTTTTTTGTTTTCTTTTACGATGGGGTCTTGTTGTGTTGCCCAGGCTGGAGTACAGTGGTGCAATCTTAGCTCACTGCAACTTCCATCTTCCAGGCTCAAGCCAACCTCTCAGCCTCCTGGGTAGCTGGGACTACAGGCGCGGGCCACCATGCCTGGCTAATTTTTTTTTTTTTTTTTAATTTTTGGTAGAGACAGGGTTTTGCCATGTTGCCCAGGCTGATCTCTAACTCCTGGCCTCAAGTGATCTGCCTGCCTTGGCCTCCCAGAGGGCTGGGATTACAGGTGTGAGCCACCGCATCTGTTCCCGATTACATTTTTTTGTAATTAATTAGGAATAGAGGAAATTCTATTTGCAATAATATGACTGGCTGGATTCTGGACTGATCTTTCTGCATGAAACAAGTAAAAATGCTGGTTAAGATATGCAAATTATTTTACAAGCGTAGATGAGCTGGCCAGATAGCAAAGAAGTATTAGGTTAAAGTCTAAGGGAAGACAGGAACTCAGGGAAACAGACAAAGAGATCCTTTAGTGTGAGGATATCTGTCAAATCAGGCAAATTTGAACTTCAACTTTCACAGTCTCTATTTGTTGTTGTTGTTTGTTTTATTTTTGAGACGGTGTTTCACTCTTGTTGCCAGGCTGGAGTACAATGGCATAATCTTGGCTCACTGCAGCCTCTGCCTCCTGGGTTGAAACGATTCTCCTGTCTCAGCCACCTGAGTAGCTGGGATTACAGGCCTGCGCCACCATGCCTGGCTAATTTTTGTATTTTTAGTAGAGACGGGGTTTCACCATATTAACCAGGTTGGTCTCGAACTCCTGACCTCATGATCTGCCTGCCTCAGCCTCCCAAAGTGCTGGGATTACAGGCGTGAGCCACTGCGCCCGGCCAACACAGTCTCTATTTTTGATGGAATCAAGGTAAGCAATCTAATAGGAGATTCTCTAAAAAGCTGTGACTCCAAAGGGTTCATCCTTCATGTAAAATTGATCCAGAAATAAATCCGTCCCACTGTCACATACAGAGGATTTTAACGAAAGCTGCCTCTGTGCTGAGCTGATGGCGAGGCTGTGTCCCTGAGTTTTAACCACAGTTGATCTTTGTGCTGATTTGTAGCCCTGGATGATCCAAAACTATACAAGTTAGGTATTTCGTTTGAAGTGGGTCAGACGGGTTAGCACCTCTACATGCCTGGCAGGAAAAAATAACCATATTCTCTGAAGGAAAATATCTGGGTCCTCAGCCTCAAGAAATTTCCAACATCATTTTCTAGGGAACATAATAAATAGGTCACAGGGGAAAAAAGTCTCTAAGCTGGGCATGGTGGCTCATACCTGTAATCCCAGCACTTTGGGAGGCTGAGGCAAGAGGATCACTGGAGCCCAAGAGTTCAAGACCAGCCTGGGCAATATAGTAAGACCTCCTATCTACAAAAATGAAAAAAAGAAAAAATTAGCTGGGTATAGTAGCAGGTGCCTGTAGTCTCAGCTACTCAGGAGGGTGAGGTAAAAGGATCACCTGAGCCCAGGAGGTTGAGGCTGCAGTGAGCCATGACTGCACTTCTCTCTGCACTCTAGCCTGGAGATAGAGTGAGACCTTGTCTTAAAAAAAAAAAAAAAAAAAAAAGATAAATCATAAGAAATCCATACCTAAGCATTGAAGTAAAACTTAAGAACACTAAAGACAAGAAGACCTTAAAGACCTTAGAAAAGAAGGCCGGATACTGTGGCTCACACCTGTAATCCCAGCACTTTGGGAGGCCGAGGCGGGCGGATCACCAGAGGCCAGGAATTCGAGAGTAGCCTAGCCAATATGGTGAATCCCCGCCTCTAGTAAAAATATAAAAAATTAGCCAGGTGTGGTGGCACGTGCCTGTAATTCCAGCACTTTGGGAGGCCAAGGCGGGCAGATCACAAGATCAGGAGATCAAGACCATCCTGGCTAACACGGTGGAACCCTGTCTCTACTAAAAATACAAAAAAATTAGCCGGACATGGTGGCACTTGCCTGTAGTCCCAGCTATGTGGGAGGCTGAGGCAGAGAATCGCTTGAACCCGGAGGCGGAGGTTGCAGTGAGCTGAGATTGTGCCGCTGTACTCCAGCCTGGGTGACAAAGTGAGACTCCGTTGCAAAAAAAAATACAAAAATTAGCCAGGCATGGTGGCATGCACCTGTAATCCCAGCTACTCAGGAGGCTGAGGCAGGAGAATCGCTCGAACCTGGGAGGTGGAGGTTGCAGTGAGCCGAGATTGCGCCATTATGCTGCAGCCTGGGCAACAAGAGTGAAACTCTGTCTCAAATAATAATAATAATACTTAAAAATTTTTTTGAAAAGAAAAGGCAATCTTTTAAGGAAACACACTGAACTCTCAATAAGACAATGAAAGCTAGAAACCAGTGAAATACTTTCCACGTATCACGGCACGCATTTGGCAAAATCTGATCATATGCTAGATCATAAAGCAAGTCTCAATTGATTTTAAAGGTTTGACCACAGTGCTAGAAATAAGTAACAAAAAATAATTTCCATGTGTTTGAAAGTTATTAAAGACAATTCTAAATAATTCGTTGGTCAAAGAGGAAGTAATAATGGAACAAGTAAAGTAGTATTTAACAGGAAATGTAAAATCTATAAGGCCTATATTCAAAGTCTTGAAGAAAGGATGAAAATTAATAAGCTACACACATATCTAAAACAATTAGAAAATAAGAGTGAGTCCACTCCTAGACATACATTCAAGAAAATTTTTTTTTTTAAGACAAAGTCTCAATCCAGCCGCCCAGGCTGTAGTGCAGTCATGCGATCTTGGCTTACTGTAGCCTCAACCTCCCAGACTTGGGTGATCCTCCCACCTCAGCCTCCCAAGTAGCTAGGACTATAGGCAGGTACCACCAAGCCTGGCTAATTTTTTCATTTTTACTAGAGACACGGCTTGGCCATGTTGGCCACTCTGGTCTCAAATTCCTGGGCTCAAGTTATCTGCCAGCCTTGGCCTCCCAAAATGCTGAGATGACAGGCGTGAGCCACTGTGTCTGGACTCAAGGAACACTTTTCTTTTTTGAGACAGAGTTTCGCTCCTGTCACCCAGGCTGGAGTGCAGTTTCACTATCTCGGCTCATTGCGACCTCTGCCTCTTGGGTTCAAGAGATTCTCCTGCCTCAGCCTCCCGAATAGCTGGGATTAGAGGCATATGCCCGGCTAATTTGGTATTTTTAGTAGAGACAGGGTTTCACCATGTTGGCCAGGTTGGTCTCAAACTCCTGACCTCAGGTGATCCACCTGCCTCAGCCTCCCGAAGTGTTGGGATTACAGGCGTGAGCCATTGCCCCTGGCCATCAAGGAAAACTTTTTCAGAAACAACCATGTAAGAGTGTTCATAGTGGGCTGGGCGTGGTGGCTTACGCCTATAATCCCAGCACTTCAGGAGGCCGAGGCGGGCGGATCACGAGGTCAGCCGTTCATAGACCAGGCTGTCCAATACAGTGAAACCCTATTTCTACTAAAAAAAATACAAAAATCAATCAGGTGTGGTGCACATGCCTGTAGTCCCAGCTACTTGGGAGGCTGAGGCAGGAGAATCACTTGAACCTGGGAGGCAGAGGTTGCAGTGAGGCGAGATTGTGCCACTGCACTCCAGCCTGGGTGACAGAGTGAGACTCCATCTCAAAAAAAAAAAGTGTTCATTTTATAATAGGAGAAACTTGGATATATCCCAAATATTCATTAATAAGACAGTGCATAATAACTGTGGAACATTAATGGAATAGTCTTATATACAGCAATCAAAATGAATAGACCATAGTAACACACAACAATGTGAGTGAATCTTAGCAATATGATATTAAATGATAAAAGTAGACAGCAAATACTATATAAAGCATTATATGCTTTTAAATAAAATAGCTAAAATTGTGTATGTATATATGCATAACACATATACTCTGAAGAAATACATGAAGAGACAATAAAACTATATGTAAAGGAGAGCAAAAGAATAATGGACATGAGACTAGGATTACAGCTGCCTTGGATGAGGAGAGGCAGGGGCTATATCAGGGAAATCATGCTAAACTGTAAAGTATTATCAACTTTTAGGCCAGGCGTGGTGGCTCATGGGTGGGATTGACTCACAGTTCCGTAGCGTTGGGGAGGCCTCAGGAAACTTACAATCACGGCAGAAGGGGAAGCAATCACAACCTCTTTCACAGGGCAGCAGGAAGGAGAAGTGCCATGTGAAAGGAGAAAAGCCCCTTAAAAAACCATCAGATTGCCAGGCACGGTGGCTCACACCTATAATCCCAGCACTTTGGGAGGCTGAGGTGGGCGGATCACCTGTGGTCAGGAGTTCAAGACCAACCTGGCCAACATGGTGAAATCCTGTCTCTACTAATAATACAAAAAAAATTAGTGGAGTGTGGTGGCGCATGCCTGTAATCCCAGCTACCTGGGAAGCTGAGGCAGGAGAATCACTAGAGCCCAGGAGGCAGAGGTTGCAGTGAGCCGAGATTGCACCATTGCACTCCAGCCTGAATGACAAGACTGAAACTCCATCTCAAAAAACAAACAAACAAACCAAAAAACCATCAGATCTTGTGAGAACTCACTCATTGTCACAAGAACAGTTTGGGAATAACTGCCCCCATGATTCAATTACCTCCCATTGGGTCCCTCCCATGACAGGTGGGAATTATGGGAACTATAATTTGAGATGAGATTTGAATGGGGACACAGCCCAACCACGTCAGTCCTCATATGGTGGAAGGGGTGAGGCAGCTCTCTGGGGTCTTTTTTATAAAGGCACTAATCACTCCCTAAAAAGTCCCACCTCCTAATACCGTCACCTTGGGGGTTTAGGATTTCAACATATGAATTCTGGGGGAAGCAAACACTCAGACCATAGCATATCCCATGTTCAGGGAGGAGAGAAGATCTAACATTATGAGGCAGTCAATCTTCTCCAAATTCATCTATAAATTCAAATAAATTCCTATCAAAACTCTAGCAAAGATTTTAAAAGAACCCAACAATCTCATTTGTAATTTTATATGAGAGAATAAAAATCATTTTTGAAAAAGAAAATCAGATATGGAGCACTCACTCTATCAGGTAGTCAGAGAGGCTACAAGGCTACAGTAATGAAATCAGTGCCGCATTGGCATAGGAATGGCCTACTAAGATGCTGTAAGAGAACTGAAACATAGCATAAAACATAAAAGAACTCAACATTTATATGTGATAAAAATGACACCACAAATCAAGGCAGAGAGAATTGTTTAACAGATGGAGTTATCTTGGTAAATGGAGAAAAAATAAGGTTGGATCCTTTATTGGTCTGTTCAGGTTGCCTTAACAAATTATACAGGCTGGATAGCTTACACAACAGAAATGTATTTTCTCACAGTTCTGGAGGCTAAAAAGCCAAGATCAAGGTGTCAGCAGGGTGGGTTTCCAGAGAGGCCTCTCTCCCTGGCTTGTAGATGGTACCTTCTGACTATGTCCTCACATGGCCTTTTTTTTTTCAAAAAAAAATTTTTTTTTTTTTGAGATGGAGTCTCACACTGTTGCCCAGGCTGTAGTGCAGTGGTGCAATCTCAGCTCACTGCAATCTCTGCCTCCTGAGTTCAAGCGACTCTCCTGCCTCAGCCTCCCAAGCAGCTGGGACTACAGGCATGCGCCACTGCACCCAGCTAATTTTTTTGTGTTCTTAGTAGAGACAGAGTTTCACCATGTTGGCCAGGATGGTCTCGATCTCCTGACCTCGTGATCTGCCTGCCTCAGCCTCCCAAAGTGCTGGGGTTACAGGAGTGAGCCACCTCTCCCGGCCCTCACATGGCCTTTTCTTGTGCAGGCACAGACAGAGCGCGTTCTCTCTGTAGTGTCTCTTCCTCTTATAAGGACAACGGTTCTATTGGATTAGGGCCCTACCCTGCCCTAATAACCTCATTTAAACTTAATTTCCTCCTTAAAGGCCCTATCTCCAAACACAGTCATTTTTGGAGTTAGGGCTTCAATATTTGAATTGGGGTTAGTTGGGGGAGACATAATTTAGTCTATAACAGATTTCTTCAATATTATAAAATATTTCTTCAATATTATAAAAGTGAATTCCACATGAATTAAAGACTAAATATTAAAAATAAAACTGCCAGAGTAATAAAAGAAATGAAGATCTTTGTGATCTTGGAGTAGAAAATTCTTATTAAACAAGACCCTAAAGCACAAAGTATAAGGAGAAATTCTGATGTAAACATATCGAAATTCAAGAGTTATTTCAGTGAAGGCCACTATAGACAAAGCTAACAGAAAGGTTTACACAGTACAGCTGCTTCATCTATAACACATCTGACAATGAGTTTATTATCTAGAGTAGTAAGAAAAGGACTTTCTGAAAAATCAGTAAGTATAGGAAAATTCAATAGAATACTGGGCAAAGGCCATGAATGGGCAATTCACAGGAGGGAAAGCAAGAGTGGTCAGCAAGGCATGTGGAAAGATGCTCACCTTGTTTATAATCAGAAAAATCCAATGTAAAATAGCGATGTTACTTTACAGTTCTGTTCTATCAGATTGGCAAACATTAGAAGGCTGAATAATGACAAGTGTTGTCTAAGACATAGGGAGACTCTTACACACTGCTGGTGGGCACACATGGCGAAACAGAGAGCAGTCTGAGAGTATCCACTCAGTAAGTGTATGTGCCTGTGATCTCATGATCTCAGAGACCCTGATGGGTCCACAACTAGATTCGTATGAGAGTGTTCACTTTGGCATTATTTGTAGTGACAGGAAGTTGGAGGCAACCTAGGCATCTATCTCAGGAAGAAGGGATAGATTAAATGAGGTAGATGTACACTATGGAATTCTATAAGCAGGAAGAAGAGGGAAGAAAGAAAGAAGTAAAATGGTGCACTCCACATCTTTTATCAAGATAGCATGAGCTTTTTCCTAAAATCCCTACTCATCAGACTTCTGTTTGCATTTTATTATTTATTTATTTATTTTGAGACAGCATCTCACACTGTCACCTAGGCTGGAGTGCAATGGCACAATCTCGGCTTACTGCAGCCTCTGCCTCCTGGGTTCAAGCGATTCTCCTGCCTCAGCCTCCCGAGTAGCTGGGATTACAGGCACCCACCACCGTGTCTGGCTAATTTTTTGTATTTGTAGTAGAGACGAGGTTTCATTATGTTGACCAGAAAGGTCTCAAACTCCTGACCTCAGGTGATCTGCCCGCCTCAGCCTCCCAAAGTTCTGGGGTTACAGGCATGAGCCACCGCACCCGGCCCTGTTTGCATTTTATTGGCCAAAAATGCATTACATGGTTACACCTAACTTAAAGGTGATTATCTAACAGGGATTGTGTTAGATAATCAGAGCTATCTGGCTTATCATCTGTTAGATTTTTTCTAATTGCTGCATAGAATTCCATAGTGTGCATCTACCACATTTTGCTGTGATGGCTAGAGATTTAGCAGCCATCTTGTGCCTAGGAGGAAAAGTCAAGAGAATCCCAGAGAAGGCCCTGACATCATCAAGTTTCTTAACCAACACCAACAGTTTTCTATTCCTGAACCTCTTATGTATAAAAAAACAAGCCCCTCTTTGTTTAAGCTACATGTGTCAGTGTTCAATTGCTGACAACAAAAATAAATCTGATTAGTTTAAACAGAAAGGGATGGAGAAGCAGGCTCAGGTCCAGGAACAATCCCCCCACCCCACCCCGCTTCGAGAGTCACATGACCTCTGCCTGTGATTGAGGAAACAACGGTCACTACTACAGGAAGCTGATGAATCAGGAAACTGCTCGCCAGAGCCTTGCTGCTGCTGCCATGACCTGTGACAGCAAAACGGAAGTCCCATGCTATGTAGCTCTGTTCCAAATTTATATCTTGCAAAAGAGCAGAACCCAAACCACAGAGGCATAGCTCAAGGGAATCTGGGAAGTGTTGTTTTAGCTTTCCTGCTTCTGCAGCTCAGAAGAAACACTGAAAGGAGTGTTAGGTTAATGTTGAGCCATCTATCTATTACGGACTACACACCACTGAGGTCAGCTTTCGGCTACTTATAACCAATCGTACATCCAACTGATACACTACACATAAAGTAACTAGGATGGATCTTAAAAACATAGTATTTTGAACTCAAATGTTCTGGAAAAAAAAACAAACAGTATTGGCCTGGCACAGTGGCTCATGCCTATAATCCTAGCATTTTGGGAGGCTGAGGTGGGTGGACCACCTGAGGTCAGGAGGACCACCCTGGCCAACATGGCAAAACTTGGTCTCTACTAAAAATACAAAAAAGTTAGCCAGGCGTGGTGGTGCACACCTGTAATCCCAGCTACTCAGGAGGCTGAAGAAGAAGAATCGCTTGAATCCGGTAAGTGGAGTTTGCAGTGAGCCGAGATCACACTGCTGCATTCCAGCCTGCACAATGGGAACGAGACTCCATCTCAAAAACAAACAAACAAACAAACAAACAAACAAAAAACAGTGTTAAGTGAAAAAGAAAACACTAACAGAGTAAGTTCTGTAGCACAATTCATAACATGTTAGTTAAAAACGCATAACACATACAAGCAGGGCATGCTGGCTCATGCCTGCAATCCCAGCAATTTGGGAGGCCAAGACAGGAGGATCACTTGATGCTAGGAGTTCAAGACCAGCCTGGGCAACAAAGTGAGACAACCATCTGTACATAAAAAAATTAGGCAGGCGTGGTGGCACACCACTATGAGCTTCTCGGGAGGCTGAGGTGGGAGAATCGCTTTAGCCTAGGAGTCTGAGGCTGCAATAAGCTGTGATCATGCCACTCCACTCCAGCCCAGGTGACACTGTAAGATTCTGCCTCTAAAAAGAAAACATAAAAAACACATATACAGGCCGGGCGCGGTGGCTCACGCCTGTAATCCCAGCACTTTGGGAGGCCGAGGCGGGTGGATCACGAGGTCAAGAGATCGAGACCATCCTGGTCAACATGGTGAAACCCCGTCTCTACTAAAAATACAAAAATTAGCTAGGCATGGTGGCACGTGCCTGTAGTCCCAGCTACTCGGGAGGCTGAGGCAGGAGAACTGCTTGAACCCAGGAGGCGGAGGTTACGGTGAGCCGAGATCACGCCATTGCACTCCAGCCTGGGTAACAAGAGCAAAACTCCGTCTCAAAAAAAAAAAAAAAAAACACATATACAAATCAATACTATATTTCAATGAAATGTACATTTTCAAGGGTGTACAAGAGCCAGTTGGTAAAGGGTGGAGGAGAATGGGATGTGGGGATTAAGGGTGAAAGAGAGAAATGAAATAAAGTAAAACAAAACAAGGGAGAAGTCTTGTACAGTCTGATGATGGGAGTGATACCAATGGAGGAATATCGTTGGCTCAATTTTCTACATCTGAGGTCCAAAACCAATTCATCAAGCTTAATACGTAATATAAATATTAAAGAATATCTTGATAACGATTTATCATTATATTAACAAATCATTTAATTTAAATATTTCATATTTATCACCGTGAAACTAATGCATTAAATTTAATATGTTATAATTAGGGGCCAATCCCTCCCTCACTACTGCCTGCCGCACTCTGCCCTGACTGCCCACTTGCACTAGACACATAATGTCCGTACTCACAATTTTGTTTGTTTGTTTTGTTTTTTGAGACGAAATTTTGCTCTTGTGGCCCAGGCTGAAGTGCAATGGGCGATGTCTGCTCACTGCAGCCTCTGCCTCCCGAGTAGCTGGGATTACAGTCACCCGCCACCATGCCCAGTTAATTTTTGTATTTTTAGTAGAGACAGGGGTTAACCATCTTAAGCAGGCTGGTCTTGAACTCCTGACCTCAGGTGATCCACCCGTCTTGGAATCTCAAAGGGCTGAGATTACAGGCATGAGCCACCGCGCCCAGCCACAAGTTTTGTTGTTGTTGTTTTTTAAAAGGGGTCTCGCCCTGTTGCTCAGGGTGGAATGCAGTGGTCTGACCTGGGCTCACTGCAGCCTCGACTTTCCGGGCTCAAGCGATCCTCCCACCTCAACCTCCTGAGTTGCTGGGACAACAGGCGTGAGCCACTGCGTCCAGCTCTGTACTCATAATTTGACAATTATGTTTCTATTTCCCCAGAACCTCAAGAATTAAGTTCAGGTGACTCCTGGAGACCTGACCCCCGAGTCATTCTGAGAGTACCAACCCTATTGAATGAGATGCCTGCATTCATTCACTCACACCCTCTCCCACCACCACCCCTTCATCAAGTCGCGCTCCACTCAATGAGGAGGGGCTTTCGGCTGGATCTAAAGAACTGGGTCGAGACTCCACGAGGCTATATCTCCGCCATTGTTCCCAAGGCTGAGGGTGGGCGCTTCGGTCGGGAGGAGTGGTCTTTGGGAGCCCACCCGGGCGGGAAGGAGCTGCCTGGCTCAGGCCCCGCCCGCGCGGAGGCTCTTGGGGCGGGTCTGGGTCCGCTCCTGAGACTTGAGCACCCACCCCGCCCGGCCCCCAAATCCCTTCCTACTGCGGCTTGATCCGGCTCAGCTCCGAGGTGTTTGCAGCAGCTCTTTCAGCCATCTGTTACCTGTGTTGCGTCCTGGGGAGGGATAGTCCACCTCGGGGCACTCGGAGACCCGGTGAGTGTGCTCCGCGGAGCCTGGGGGATGCTGTTGGCCCCGGGCTGTGTCCCGCGTGGACTGCCTCATAGAGACCCTCTGAAATCCTCGTAAGAAAAAACGACGGCCCTCTCTCCGTGAGTCTCAGTGGGGTCCTGACCTAAAGTGACCTAAGCCCTGCCTGCCTAGGGTTGCTGGCCCAGAGCTTGTCCTCTCTCGGGGTGGGTGGGGCGAGACCCCCGTCGGGGTAAATGTTTTTCCTGGGGCGAGGGCTGCGCACTTTGCAGCTGCTGGGTCCCCTCCCTAGGACCCAGGGAGACACTCACTACTTCTCTCCATTCCGTGTTTTACATGCCAGCTGTGTGAGAGGAGGGGACCACCTTCTTGTCCCCGCTTGGAAGAGGAAGAGCTGGCATTGCGCAGGAGAGACTGGACATGTCTGAGGCACTGCCCTGCCCGGGCAAAGAGACCCCCGCCCCCGGCTGCAGACTGGGGGCCCTGTACTGGGCCTGTGTGCACAATGATCCCACCCAGCTCCAAGCCATACTGGATAGCGGGGTCTCCCCAGAGGAGGCCACCCAGGTGGACAGCAATGGGAGGGTGAGTTGTCCCAGGACAGCCGTGGGCATCTCTGCATCCCCACCACACCGTCCTGGCCTGGCTCTCTGAGAGGGGCTCAGGGGCAATACTCCCACCCCGCAGTCCTTAGGAGGAAGGGAATGGTTGCCAGTGGGTCTTCACAGGGGTTGGGGCAGGCTATGGGACAGATGTGGGCTTAGAGGGCGTGAGGGGCCCTGGGGAGCCCCTGGGGGAAAGCAGGGGATCTGAGCTGCCCCTCCCTCAGACAGGCCTCATGGTTGCATGCTACCAAGGCTTCCAGAGTGTGGTGGCCCTGCTCAGCCACTGTCCTTTCCTCGATGTGAACCAGCAGGACAAAGGAGGGGACACAGCCCTCATGTTGGCTGCCCAAGCAGGTGCGAGGCTGCTGCACCCCACTTCCGACAGCCCCCCTTTTGTCACAGACAGGGCCTCAGTCCCACCCTTGTTGCTCTACACCAGACTCTGTTGTGCTGGGTGGAGGGCGGGTTGGGAGCTTCATCACCGCCTTTCCTGGGGACCAAGCTTACCCTTGATGCCCTGTGCAGGTCATATGCCTCTGGTGAGTCTCCTGCTCAACTACTACGCGGGCCTGGACCTGGAACGCCGGGACCAGCGGGGACTCACAGCGTTAATGAAGGCTGCCATGCGGAACCGCTGTGAGTGCGTGGCTGCCCTCCTCATGGCAGGTGCGTGGGGCCTGGGCCAGGCTGTTTGGTCCCCAGTCCTTCCTCCAACCCTGCCATCATTGTTTGCAGAGAGGAGAGAGGTGGAGATGGAGGATCAATCTAGTTCAACTTCCTGGAGGTGGAGAGCGTGCTTTGGGCTTCATACAATCAACAAAGTTTAGCTATTGATTGCTCAGAAATTGCGAGTGGAGTTCCCAGGAAGGAAAGTGTGGGAGGGAAACCTAGCCCAGTTGGAAAACCTAACACGACAAAAGGCTGGCATCTGGAACCAGCCCGTGCTCCTGAGTGGCTTCCCTCTCTGGGCCTCACCAGTATTATGAGGGTGTTAGCTTTCCCTGGGATGACCTCCAACTGTGACAAGCCAGGCTTCCAGGGGACCCAGGGAAGTGTCATTGAGGCCTGTGGCTCTGTTCAAGGGGAGGTGGGGTGAAGTCCACATTGTCCATGGGGATGTTTGGGGGCCCTCCTTCCCTGCAGTGGAGCTGCCCTCTGCTGGTCACTCTGGGGGACCCCTGCCTCCACTTTTCCCTTCCCCACCCCACCCCACTGGGTTTGGAGTGAAAAGGGAGTGAATGAAAAAGGAGGGTGCTCTACACCCCTTCCTTTGTCTCAGGATGACTGCTCCTCTCACAACCCCAAGATGCTCGAGGGAGATGCTGACAAGAGAAGAACCAGAAGAGGGAACCGGCAGACCACCCCCACCTGCCTGCCCCAGAGGGTGCAGCTCAGGCCTCCCCTATCCTGGGCAGCCTCCACTGCTCTGCTCAGCTCCATAGATTCAGGAGATCCCTGTTCTGCCCCAGCTGGAGCCCCACAATAGGTCTGTCCGGAGTCTTTTCTGCTCTCTGGACCTAAGTGTCTTCATCTCTCTTAAACTGCAGGTTGCAATACTGGCTTCCCAGATTCCACCTTCAACAGGATGGGACTCTGTGGCTTTGAATGTAACCCACACCAGTCTCACTGCTAAAGGATCTGCCCTTCCTATACCACCCATGTCACCCCCTGTGCCCTCTCCCAGGTGCTGACTTGACAGCGGTGGACCCTGTTCGGGGCAAGACGGCTCTGGAATGGGCGGTGCTGACTGACAGCTTCGACACAGTGCGGAGGATTCGGCAGCTGCAGCGGCGGCCTCAAGTGGAGCAGCTTAGCCAGCACTATCAGCCCGAGTGGCCCGCCTTGCCAGGGCTTGTGGCCCAGGCCCAGTCCCAGGCCCAGGTTGCCCCTTCACTGCGAGAGCGGCTGCAGGCTACCTTGAGCCTCTCCTTTGCCCCATCCCCTCAGGAGGGGGGTGTTCTGGACCACCTTGTGACTGCCACAACCAGCCTGGCCAGTCCCTTCCTCACCACTGCCTGCCACACTCTGTGCCCTGACCACCCACCTTCCCTGGGCACCCGAAGCAAGTCCGTGCCAGAGCTGCTAGGTACTGCCCCACCCCCTCCCCTGGTCCCCCAGTCCCTGCCAGGGAGTTCCCAGAGGTCCCCCTGGGTCTTCGTGCCCTACCAGAGCCCTCAGGGCATATTGAGCAAGTGCCCTCAGTGGCTACAGCCCAGGGATAGCACCAGCCCCAGGCCTCAAGTCCCCAAGATCCTCCTATCCAAGGCATCTTCATCCCCCAACCAGTACCAGCCGAAGCCCAGTCCTGCACGACATCAAAGCCTGGCCCTTCCTCTCTGGCGATACCAGGAGCTCAGGATGGAGAGGAGGAAGCAGGAGGAGGAGGACAGAATGGCCCAGAAGTAGGAGAAGATGGGCTAGGACAGGCTGGGAACAGGTTATCAGGCCCCTCCCCAGGCTTCTTTCCCCTCTGGAGTGCCTCTTGCCTCCCCATCCACCCCTGCCTAAGTAAATCTGTGCTCCACCCATATTCATATTCGCTCCAAGGCCATTCATTCCAGCATTGTTTGCAAGAGTGAAAGGGTGGAAACAAGCAAAGTGTCCATCAATAAGGGACTGGCTAGATGGATTATGGATGTGATTGCTGTACACCCATACAGTGCATACTCTACAGCACATTCTAAAATAAGACTAAGGAAACTGTTTATATTCTTATATGAAACTGTCCTCAAGATGTATAAGGTAAAAGTAAATGAGGAGTGGAACAGCATGTATGGCGTATTATTTGCCCAAGTAAAATTTTCACGAAGATAAGCATGACTAAGACAAATATATAGTGAGTACCAAGATTTATTTAACTGCTTATAAGTGAACCAGCAGGATGGATCAAAAAAAAAGAAATGAAAAGCCATTATTGACAATCAGTGAAAAAATGAATGCTAGAATAAGATTGCAAAGTTAGACACAAAAAAGTTCATTCACACCTGGAAATAAAACCATAACCATTTTTTTTCTTTTTTGAGACGGAGTCTCACTCTGTTGCCAGGCTGGAGTGCAGTGGCCTGATCTCGGCTCACTGCAACCTCTACCTCCTGGGTTCAAGAGATTCTCCTGCCTCAACCTCCCAAATAGCTGGGATTACAGGCACACACCACCACGCCCAGCAAATTTTTTTTTGTATTTTTAGTAGAGACGGGGTTTCACCATGTTGGCCAGGATGGTCTTGATCTCTTGACCTTGTGATCTGCCCGCCTCAGGCTCCTAAAGTGCTGGAATTACAAGCGTGAGCCACCGCGCCCTGCCCCATGTTTTTCTACTAGACCAAAATAATTTGCCACTTATCAATCTTTAACAGGTTAATTTGTTCTTTTAGAGAGCCTGGGTCCTTACTGATTGTAAATATTAATAGCATGTCAAACAAAGTTAACTTCCCCTAGATGATCCATAGGTGGGCCAATGATCTAAAATATCTTTGAAAGGGCACTATTTTTTTCTCTTTTTTTTTTTTTTTTTTTTTTTTTTTTTTTTTTTTTTTTTTTTTTTTTTTTTTTTTTTTTTTTTTTTTTTTTTTTTTTTTTTTGCCTTATTTACAGATTTTGGATATTTTTCTCAACACATTTGTTGTGTAAATATATTTGTTTGTATCTTCATAATAATGATAGCAACCACTTATAAGCTGCTTACTATTTATAGTAACACATGTAACCCTCCCAGTAATTCTGAGGGTTTTATCTTTGAGAATACGAGGCACAGAGAAGCTAAGGAATTGCCCAGGTCCTACAGCTAGACACTGGCAGAGCTGAAGATTGAGATCTAGCCATCCAGTGTGGCCTCCAGGCTTTTAACACTAACCCCACCCTCACACCCCCCACCCCCCACCGCCAGCCCCCACACTGGAGCATCCCTGGGAAGAATGCAGTACCATTCTCCAGAAAAGGACTAAACAGATTTATTCCGATTTCCTTAGATTTTGTTTTGCCTTGTTCCCCAGGCTGGAGTGCAGTGGTGTAAACTCAGCTTACCGCAACCTCTGCCATGTTCAATCTATTCAGCCTTACCAGGTTCAAGCGATTGTTCAGCCTCAGCCTCCTAACTGGGATTGCAGGCATGTGCCACCATGCCTGGCTAATTTTTTTACTTTTAGTAGAGACGGAGTTTCACCATGTTGGCCAGGCTGGTCTCCGACTTCTGACCTCAAATGATCCACTCACCTCAGCTTCCCAAAGTGCTGGGATTACAGGCATGAGCCACTCTGCGCCCAGCCCAGATTTCCTTAAGTTTTATCTAATGTCCCTTTTCTTTCTTTCTTTTCTTTCTTTCTTTTTTTTTTTTTTAAGATGGAGTCTCTCTCTGTCGCCCAGGCTGGAGTGCAGTGGCGTGATCTTGGCTCACTGCAACCTCCACCTTCTGTACTCAAGCGATTCTCCTGCCTCAGCCTCCCGAGTAGCTGGGATTACAGATGTGTGCCACCATGCCTAGTCAATTTGTGTTTTTAGTAGAGACGGGATTTCACCAGGTTGGCCAGACTGGTCTCGAACTTATGACCTCAAGTGATCTGTGTGCCACCACATAAACCACTATGCCTGGCCCATTTTTTTTTTTTCTTTTCTTCTTCTTCTTCTTTTTTTTTTTTTTTTTGAGATGGAGTCTGGTCTCTGTCATCCAGGCTGGAGTGTAGTGGCTTAATCTCAGCTCACTGTAAACTCCACCTCCTGGGTAGCTGAGATTATAGGCATGTGCCACTATGCCTGGCTAATTTTTGTATTTTTAGTAGAGAGGAGGTTTCACCATGTTGGCCAGGCTGGTCTCAAACTCCTGACCTAAGGTGATCCACCCACCTTGGCCTCCCAAAGCGCTGGGATTACAGGCGTGAGCCACCCAGCCTGGCCTCCATTTTCTTTTTTAATCTGCACAGCTTTCCTATTTTGCAGTTGAGGAAATTGAGGCTATGAAGGTTAGGCAACTTGCCCAGTGTCACCAGTCGGTACGTGGCAAAGTGGTGCTTGGAGCTCATCTGTGAGACTCCAAAGCCTGTGCTCATTCCACGGCAGCACGTGGCATCTGCCTACAGTCAGGGCTCCTCTGATTCTTTGAGCATCTCCCTCCACCTCCAACCTGCTCAGGGGCGACCACTGTACCTCCAAGACCAGGGAACTAGCCCTCCGTGGTTCACTTCGCCTCTCTGTCCCGGCTGGGGTGGATCTGGTGGAACGCATGGTAATTCCTGGATTCCAGGTTGGAACATGTTTTCCAGCAGAGGGAGCCTCTCCGCCTGGAGAAGACACACCCCTCCAATCCCTGACCGTCTCCGACCCTCTCCAGGGCAGCTAGAGTCCCCGGACTTCACTCCAGCAACTCCCCCTCCCAGGCCAAGCCACTTCTCTCTAATCCTCTAATAGCTCCTGACAATAGCCTTCCCTCCTCCTCCCAGGACGCCTTCAGGCTCATCAGAGGGAGAGAAGCCTGAGGCCTGGACTTGCTTGGTCTGTGCCTCCCAAAGTCAACCTCTCCTCTAACATCTCAGCCTCCCCTTCCCTCATCACAGCTCCTGAGGCTTCCGAACTCAGTCCCTGTCAGCAGAGGCGAAGAAACCCATGGTGAAGCCCCTGGCAGTGCAGAATGCGGGCCACGGCAAAGCCTTTGGAGTTGGGCCCACCTGGGTTCAGTCCTGGCTCTGCCTCCTCTCCCAGCCTGAGTCACCTCATGTGTGACATCAAATGATGAGGCCACAATTGCTGCTGCCCAGGGCTGTCTGTAGTCCAAGCAGTGAGGGGTGTGAGAGGCACTGAGCACCACCTGGCACGGTGGGTCAACAGCAGCCTGGGATTGTACCTGAGCAGCAGCAGGTGAGGGAACAGCCCAGAGGGCAGCCCCATGGAGGAGGCTGGCGGATGTGTCATTGGGGCCCCACGGCCTCCCCTGTGATTCTAGGATACTATTCTAGTGGCCCAGGAAATGAAAACTCACATCTCTGCCTCCCTCACCCTAGGCCCACTCCCAGCCCACCTCATTGCTGCAGTGCTGGCGGCTGGAGGAGCTGCTCCTGGAGTGTGCACGTGACCACCCCCACCTGGCAGGCAGGGGGCTCTCCACCTGGGACTGCAGGGTTGGCTGTCCCAACACACACTGGGATGTCAGCTAGGCTTGTGGGGACTCCAGGGGAACCCTGCTCACTCCTGTGTGGGCAGGGACCATGTCTGTGTCCCTAGCCCTTGGCTCAGCATGGGGCCCATCGCAGGCTCAAAACATGTGCACCGGGAATAACCTCGTACAGGCTCCTCTAAGGTCCCAGATGCTCGAGGGGCCTTTATCATCTCCCTCCTCTCAGTGGCTGCTCTTATCCATGGACTGGCAGTGGGCTTTCCAGGGCATGCCCCAGGAAACCCCTTGCCAGGACAAGGCAAGGGAGTACACGTATATGGGAGGACAGAGGACAGGTGGGGACTCACTGGTCTGTGTCCTCTTTTCTCCATACTGGGGAACCTGGACAGGATGCCCCGCTCCAGCAGACACACTTTCCAAATAGTTGGGACCACATAGCATCTTCCACCACACCAACCACCAGGCCAGCACACCTTTACCCTGGCCTGTCTGGACGTTCCACCTATCAGATCTCAGCTGGTCACACCCAGAGAGACCTATCTGCCCACAGCTCATACAGAAGTTTCCACCTGCTCTCCTCTCTCCTGTCCCTCAGTGAGACCTTGGCTTTTCATTGCTAAGAAAAATACCCAGATCTGAAGAAGAGGGCTTGAGGACAAGGCTTAGGCCCTCTTCAACACCCCGGCTCCTGCCAACTTCTACTCCAGATGGTTAGACAGACACATGCAGACAAGCTGTCAGCAAGGGGCTCACGGGCACAGACATCTACGCAGCCCCATTGGGCCACAAACATGCAGTTGCATATAGCGAGGCCTCACATGCAGGCATACATATACACACTTGGTCACACAGGTGCACAAACATTCACTCACCAGGAACAAGTAAAAATAAGGCCCCTCTTCCCTAGATTCCTGGCCCATGCCCTGCTCTGCCCCCTCTGCCCCACAACACTGCATCCATTGCCCCAGCCATCCAGCTCCAAAAATTGCCTGTGTGACCATGGTTGGAGTTTCAGGGTCCATCTATCTGAGAAGGAGTTGGGGTGCTGAGGGGGGCCCAGGTCCTGCCCTTAAGTCCTCCTTAACTGCGAAGAGCCACGATCCCTCCAAGGGAAAGGAGAGCAGTGAACGGGTCTAAACCTTACTCTTTCTTTCTTCCTGCTTACTCCAGACCCGCCTTGGATACCCCTGACCCCTATTTCCTACATCCATGCCAGTGTCCTGTTTTAGGGGGACAAGGGGCAGAGGCCTGTGGATTTGGGGATCCTGAAGATAAGCACTCAGCTGAGGCCCTTCAGTCCCAGGCCCTCTGGTCCTGGGAAGGGCAGAGCCTGGGCACGGATGCTGGAGGGGCAGGAACGGGGCAGGATCTATGGCATTTCCCCTCCGGCTGGAAACAAAGGCAGATTCCTGTGTCCAGAATGAGCAATCCGGTCCCACCCACCGGAGTGGCTGGAACTGAAGGAAATCCCGCTGGCTCTGACCTCGCCCAGATGTGCAGCCCCCTCTTCCAAACATCCCAGCTGGGGCTATTACCTACTCTCAGATGTGGGGGACCTTTTCTGGTCCAAATACCAAGCCCTTCACCCTGGGGATAGTCACCTTAACCCCTCAAACTCTCTCCCCAGGCATTAAGGGTTCCCTCCACACCACACAAGGCCTGCCAGGCTCCCACCCCCTGGCCAGTCAAGTCTGCCCTTCCTCATCCAAGTAAACTCAAACTCAGGCCTTGCTGTTCATTAGAGTGGGGAAAAGTCTTGATGCCTCCAGGAACTCCTGTGCCATCTGGAATGCTCAGCACGGCCCTCAGAGCATCTCCGCCATCAGCGAGTTTCAACTGAACACCTCCCATAACAAGATGGTTCATCTTAGGTGATTGACATGTCTTCCCTCATTGCAGCTCAGGGAAGGACAGGGTTCTTCTATCGTCAATCAGTAGAGTCAAGAGATATTTTCTGCCGGGCACGGGGGTTCACACCTATAATCCCAGCACTTTGGGAGACCAAGGCAGGTGGATCACGAGGTCAGGCGATTGAGACCATCCTGGCCAACATGGTGAAACCCCACCTCTACTAAAAATATAAAAATTAGCTGAGCGTGGTGGTGCTTGCCTGCAATCCCAGCTACTTGGGAGGCTGAGGCAGGAGAATTGCTTGAACCAGGAAGTCAGAGGTTGCAGTGAGCTGAGATTGCGCCACTGTACTCCACCTGGCAACAGAGCAGACTCCATCTCAAAAAAAAGATAGAGATAATTTGTAATACTGTATAGATAGGAACTAGAGGTTGGGGTATATTACTTAAATTTATTTATTTATTTATTTATTTTGAGACAGAGTCTCACTCTGTTTCCCAGGCTGGAGTGCAATGGCACAATCTCGGCTCACTGCAATCTCTGCCTCCTGGGTTCAAGTGATTCTCCTTCTTCAGCCTCCCGAGTAGCTGGGATTACAGGCACCTGCCACCACACCCAGCTAATTTTTGTATTTTTAGTAGAGTCGGGGTTTCACTGTGTTGGCCAGGCTGGCCTCGAACTCCTGACCTTGTGATCCATCTGCCTCAGCCTCCCAAAGTGCTGGGATTACAAGCCTGAGCCACCGCATCTGGGCTATTACTTAAATTTATAAAATAATAATATAATGATCAATAATTATATTATTATCAGGAGAGGAGGCCAAGGTGGAAAGATCACTTAAGCCCAGGAGTTCAAGGCCAGCTGGGCAACATAGCAAGACCTCATCTCCACAATTAATTAAAAAATTAGCTGGGCATGGGGGTGCATACCTGTAGTCCCAGCTACTTGGGAGGCTGAGGTGGGAGGATCACTTGAGCCAGGGAGTTTGAGGCTGCAGTGAGCCATGACCTCGCCACTGCACTCCATTCTGGGTGCGGAGTGAGACCTCATCTCAAAGAAAAGAAAATTAGAGGGAGAGAATCTAAATGACCTAAATCCTGAATCTTTTAAATCTAGAGACAGCAGTGTACACATATTACTGAGGGTTTGCTGAAGTAAATGTCAGAAAAACTACTATCTGGAGCTTTGAGACAAGGGTTGGCCCCAGCAATGCGGTCTTGGGATGTGTGCAGTTGCTTCTCATTATAAACTCTTCTGCAAGCCGGGCTCGGTGGCTCATGCCTGTAATCTCAGCACTTTGGGATGTTTGAGGTGGGCAGATCACCTAAGGTCGGGAGCAAGACCAGCCTGACCAACATGGAGAAACCCCATCTCTACTAAAACTACAAAATTAGCTGGGTGTGGTGGCGCATGCCTGTAATCCCAGCTACTCGGGAAGCTGAGGCAGGAGAATCGCTTGAACCCGGGAAGTGGAGGTTGCGGTAAGCTGAGATCACACTATTTCACTCCAGCATGGGCAACAAGAGCAAAACTCTGTCTCAAAATAAATAAATAAATAAATAAATAAACTCTTCTGCAAAGTTGTATTTATTTTACTCTGAACTTATTTGGGATTCTTTTAATTTTTTTTTCTTTTTTTTTTTTCAAGATTTTTTTTCTTACCCCATCACCTCCCTCTTTTAATTTTTTTTCAAAATAGCTGCCTCCTCCTTGCAGCCTCTTCAGGGGCTGTATTTATCTACATCATAACCCCTCATGTAGCCAGTAGTAGAAAGGGCAATATGTATTACTCATCTTTAAGCAGAGAAGAAAATAGAGGCTACTCCACTGTGTATGGTCAAGCCTCAAGTCTCCTGACTCCTGGTTCGGTGTCCTTCCTCCTACTCCACAGCTCTGCCCGTTCCTTCACATAAAACAGTGTCCCTGTGGGTTTTACAGCTGGCTGGTCGAGGGCTTTTGCACATAGTTTGCTTAGCTTGAGAATCTGGCAGAGAAGGAATTATCAACCCTTTCCTACAGGTATGAAAACTGAGGCTCACACACAGGTGTTCCAAGTCTGAGCTCTTTCCACTAACTCTCCTCTTCCTCAGTGCTGAGGCCAGTTTGGAGGGTGACAGCTGGAGCCCCTGGGAAGCCTGCGGGGAGGGGCAATGCAGAGCTCACCGCACTGCACTGAAACAGCTTCTCCACAGAGACCAGGCTTCAGGCCCCTCATCTCCACGCCAACCCCAAGACTCTCCTGCCCTGACATGCCATCCCTTCCTCAAGGGGCTCCATCCGAGAAGAGTCATCCTGAGGGCTTGGGGTGGGCGAGGAGTGGACAAGTCCATCTGGAGGAGATCTGGAGAGCCGGAGAGGAAGAGGAAGACGACGTGGCGGCTCTAAGTCTGGGAACCTGCCAGCCTCTTCCTGAGTTGTCAGGCAGAGCACTGGCTGCCCCCATCCTCCCCAAACCCAGGCACCAGCCAAACTGTCTTTTTACCGGAGTTCTTCCAGTAACCAGGTCTGGGACCAGGTAGTATTCCCGAATCTCAGAGCCAAAAGAGAGCATATAAGGCAGGCAAGGACCTTCAGGACTGTCTGATCTAAACCCTTCAGTGTAGGAGGAAGAGGAAGAAACTGAGGCCCAGAGAAAGGATTTGGGCCTGGAACCCAGGCCCCATGTCCCATGGCTTACGCTATTTCAGGGCATCATGATGCTTTCTGCCCGGAGCTGAAGAAGACCCTGGGTCATCTCTTCTCCCTTTTCCTCCAGGCAAACCCAGACTCCATTCTACCTACAAAACTGATCATCTCCCCTATGTGTTGAAATACATGGAATTTACAGACGTCTGTCCCACTTCTCCACTAAAGGAGACCCACAGTTCTTCCTCCTTGGGTACCCTGTTCTACTGTTTCCATGTTTCCTGTGTTTAAAAAGTCCCTAGGTCGTCTGATCGAATTCTCCCATCCTGCAGTTTCAGTGGAGAAAAGCCCATCTCATGCCCTGCTAGTTTTCCTCCCTTGCTGTTTCTCCTTACTCTCACTGGTGCAGAACTAGCTACGTAATTTGTGAGGCCCAGTGCTGAATGAAAATGCTGAGCCCTTTGTTCAAACACCATTAAGAATATTATTAAGAATTTTAAGATGACAACAACAGAGCATTAAACCAAGCATGGGGCCCCATGCATCTGCACAGGTCACCCCCCGTGAAGCCAGCCCCGCCCTAGTATCGAGAGTGATGCTCGAGGCTGGGCATGGTGGCTCGCATCTGTAATCCCAGCACTTCAGGAGGCCAGGGTGGGTGGATCACCTGAGGTCAGGAGTTTGAGACCAGACCGTACAACATGGTGAAACCCCGTCTCTACTAAAAATACAAAAATTAGCCAGGTTTGGTGGTATGCACCTGTAGTCCCAGCTACTTGGGAGGCTGAGGCAGAAGAATTGCTTGAACCCAGGAGGCAGACCTGAGATCACACCTGTTAGAAGCAAATTTTCTGGTGCCACAAAAGAAATAGCACTTGAATATAAATTTCCTCAGCAAGGCATTTTACTTCTATAGAAGGGTGCATCTTGGGGATAGAGCAACAGCAAGAGCACACCTGAACAAGGGAGGGAAAGGGGTTCTTATCCCTGATGCAGGTAGGTCCTACTGCTTTGTCATTCCCCTATTGGCTAGGGTTGGACCACACATCTAAGCTAATTCCAACTGGTTATTTTAAAGAGAGCAGGGGTACAAGCCAGAGTGGCGGAGTGAGCAGTTTCAGCAGGTAAGACGGTTACGGAACAGGTGACTAAAGGTGACTCAGATCACAGCAGGTGACCAAGGTGACTCAGGACAGAGCAGGTGACCAGAGTGACTCAGGACAGAGCAGGTGACCAGGGGAACAGATGTGAACTACTGATTGGAATTGATAGAAAAGTTGTTTACTGAAACTAGGGGCAAGAAGATGAGGAGAATGAGGAAGTTAAACTTTAAAATGGAGAACAAAGAACTGAACATACTGACACACTGATTCTTTGAAGATAAATTTAGAACTCACTGTATTTAACACACCACTGCACTCCAGCCTGGGTGACACTGTGAGACTCTGTCTCAAAAATAAAAAAAAAAAGAATGATCCTTGAACTTAATACTCATAGCTGGTCCTGAAAGGTCAAGGTGTCCATTGCCCTGGCTTCCTGACAGACTCATGTCACCTGCCTTCCACTGATGAGAATCTCCTTGAGGTTTCACCCCACACAGAATCTCCAGGCCTCTGCTTCTGGCACTGTTGGGAAATCCTTCTGAGTATCTAAATCTAAATCTTCGTCCTTTGGGCTTGTTTCCTCTTGTTCTGTCCTCACTGAATATGGGGAACAGCTGGTCCCTCTGAGTCATTAATTCTTGCGGACTTGGACACACTCCGTAATTCCTTTTCCCTTTTCTCATTGGGATAATTCTCCAGCGCTTTCTCCAACTCTGGGTCTCTAACTCTGACACTTCCCCCAGGTTCTCTGTGTGCTTTAGAAGCCATGGGGTTCACAAGAGCCTCAAAGAGCACCAGCCAGGGTCCAGAGGCCTTAGTGCTCTGGGGAGGTGGGGGAGACTCCAGCACTGATGAACAGACCCCAGCCCCCCAGGTCCTCTCTTCCAACTCCCAAAATGTACTCTATTTTTGTCTATTTCACAAACTCTGTCCAGATAGTCTTCCATCCCCCACTGACTGTCAGAAGTGACTCTCAGCTGTTGTCCGTCTTGAAGTTTCTGTGCTCAGTGTGCCTCTCAGACTGAAGACTTCCCTCGGGAAGCCCCCACTCTCGCTTCCCAGGACAGAGATTCACCAGTTGGGAGAGGAAAAGTTGACCAGAAGCCATATCCGAGCAGGGAAGGGAGGGAGTGTGAAAGACAGACCTGCAGCCAGGCTCCCAGTTCTCCAGCTCATAGAGATCCCAAGTGGCCACTATAATCTGAAAGAGCAGATATCGTAATCCCATAGTACTTCCTATTGGCCTCAGGACACAGTTCTGTCCTGACACTGAAATTTGGGTGTGTCAAGGTTCTGGGAATTCACAACTTGTGAAGCAGCTGCAGGGTGGGGGGTGGGGAGGGTTTCAGTGGAGGAAGTGAGGTCAGTCAATAATTGATGCCTGCCTGAGCCTTTAGCCATTATCTCCCCCAGCCTCTATTCCTGTCAAAAGTCGGCGGGAGAGGGATCCCTGGCTCATCTTGCAGAATCCCCATATTAGAGCAAGATACCTTAGAGGTCTACCTACTCCTGCATCTAATACCCAAGTCTTTCTAAGTGTCTCTGAGGCCACCCCCTCCCCAGCCTTTTCATTTATTCATTTAATTAACAAACGCCTTCATTGAGGGCCTCCTCTGAGTCAGGCTCAGCCAGCCAGCATCTTTGCTATGAGCTGAGATAAGCATCATTTTCTTCTATTCTCACAACCACCCTATGAGGCTGGCACCGTTTACTATGCCTATTTAACAGATGGGGGACTGAAGCACGGAGAGGTGTCACTAGCTCACTAGCCTACGGTAACACAACCAGCCTGGATTCCTAGTAGGTAGTTTGACTTCAGAGTCCCTGTGGATAACCAGGAGGCTAGGACTAAGGCCAGGGTCCTGCAGGTGCTCAGATGGTTGCAGCAAAGCAGGGCAATGAGGACAGTGCTTCCAGCCTGTGCAGGGGCGCCAGGAGGAAGAGTCTGTGTCCCCCTCCCCTGCCAGTGTGAAGCCACTCTGCTTCCCTCCCCAGCTGCCTTGTGTCAGCAGTATTCCAGAGAGGCACAGTTCCCCACCTCTATCTAAAGCTCCATTTTCTGGGGTGGGGGCCCCGCCTGGAAGGGGAAGGTCCAAGGCAGCTCCCGGCGTGTTCCTCCATCTGACTGTCCCTAGAGGAGCAGGGATGTCTTCGTCACCCAGCTGCACAGCAGCCAGGAAGGGCACCAACCATCCTCAGGGCTAACCCAAGGCCGTCCCTCTGGGCCTGTATACCCCTGTGCTGAGCACCAGTGGGGAGAGGCTGCTGAAGAGAGGAGGGGACAAATGGGGGATGAAGGGGCCTGAGGGAGGAGACTGAAGGATTTGGGCCAAGTGGGGAGTTCTCGAGAGTGGAGCCAAAATTTATGTGGACTTTTGCTAGCTTCAAACTCTGCCCTCACTGCTCTAAGCCTCCTAGACCGAGGACCCCGGGCTGAGGGTGGGGTAAGGACAGGTAGTGTCCCTCCCTGTCCCACCCCTGCCTGTCCCTTCCTTGGTGGCCCCTTCCCCGCGCCCCGATTCCAGGCGGCCCCTCCGCTGCTGTGAGCCGACCGCCCTCTACCCCCACCCACTACTCCGGCGGCCAGACGTTGCCTACAGTCTTGGCTCTGGCTCCCACAGCTGTGGGCCCAGACCCCACAGGACCCCCACGGGACCCCCACGGACTCAGTCCAAGGCCCGCCCCATCGGGGAGGCGGATGTGGGAGGCTCGGCTCCGGGCGCGGGTCAGCGGATCCAGGAGCTGCGGGCGGCTGGGAGGGGCGGCCGCGCCATGGGGCTGGGAGCGGCGCGGGGGAGGGTCCCGGTCCTGCAGCCCTAGCGAGGGGCGAGCGGCGGCCAGTCAGCGAGTTGGGCAATAAGGAAACGGTTTATTAGGAGGGAGCGGTGGAGCCGGGCCAGGCAGGAAGACGCTGGAATAAGAAACATTTTTGCTCCAGCCCCCTTCCCAGTCCCGGGAGGCCGCCGCGCCAGCCGCGCCGAGCGAGCCCCTCCCCGGCTCCAGCCCCGTCCGGGGCCGCGCCCGGACCCGGCCCGCCGTCCAGCTTTCGTCGTGCAACCGCGGCCGCGCAGTGGAGGGGAGGTGGCCCCGGCCGGCCGCAGGCTAGCGCCCCGCCACCCGCAGAGCGGGCCCAGAGGTGAGTCGAGGTCCGTGGGCAGGACCGGGTGGCGGGCGGCCTCACCCCCGCTTCCGTGGGCCCTTCCTTCGGGCGGACCCAAGTCCCCGCAGAGTGGTCGCGGTAGGATCAGCCCCAGGTCATCAGGAACGCAAGCTGCCCCTGGCTGACCGCACACAGCTGCCGGTGACCCTACCTGAGACTTGGAGGGAGCTGGACGAGACCGGACTGGAAATCAGAAACTTGTCTGTAGTCGGGTGACCTGGCGACAGTCACTTCACTTCTCTGTTCTCCTATCCTCCCCATAAAATGGGCAGAGGGATTCATGTCTTGCTTTACTCACATAGAAGGGATCACACGTCCTGCCAGGCCGCTGGGTGGACCTGGAGTGAATGCCTGCTTTCGCAGCTGCTGAGCCTCCCCGCAGAGCTCACCTTTCCCAGACCAGCCCTTGCAGCTGTTGCTTCAGGAATCTGACACTATCACTCCAACCCACGAGCCTCACCCCAGCCCTGCATCATCAGGTCATCTCCATGCCACGGCCTTCCTTCAGGATCCCGGCCAAAGGCGATCCCAGTCTCCCTCCAGGCTGGGACCCCAGATTTTCCACCTGTCCTGGAGGCCAGTGCAGTGAAACCCATGGCTGGGCTGGCTGCCCCAGCTCCTCTTTCCTTCTCCAAGGATGGGGGCATCATGGACAATCGCTCTCACCCTCTCTATTGATGGGCACCTGCTGGCTGAGTCAGGGTCTGTCCTAATACCTGTCCTCTGGCCTGTCCTCCCATTTCATTGGTTTGTTAGAAATAGCTACCATTGATTGATTACTTACTACATAAACACTTAGGTATGTTTTTTCTCATGTAATCCTGGCCACAACCTAGTGGAAGAGGGGTTACTATACCCATCCTACAGAAAAGGAAACAGACTTGAATAACTTCTCCAAAGCTCCTTGGATAGTGGGGTAAATGGCGTGGCTGGGGACTTGATAACATTTAAGTGCCTACTGTGTACTACTTAGTACTCTGCTAAATAATTTTACTACATTTTACCTATGAGATAACACTGTTATTATTCCCATTTTATATATGATGGGAAGCCTAAGCCTCAGAAAGTTTAAGTAACTTATCTCAAATCTCATACCTCTAAGTGGCAAAGGCAGGACTCGAACTTAGGTCTCCATGATCCAGAGCCCACAACCTAACCTCTGTGCTATACTGTGCTGCCTCTATGGTCTGCCTGAGACCTGAAACTCCAGGCTTGTTCTGCTGCATCACCCCGCTGTGAGGGGCCAACAAATCACATGGATGAATTGTGAGGGCAACCCAATACGAACAGCTGAGTCTGCTGTTGGGATAAGGCTTAGTGAAGTGCAGAGTGAGCCCAGAAGCTTGTGCTTGACATGGCACTTCTCCAGCCCTGTGACAATCACTGCTGTGCTGAGCCACTGCCGTTGATAGGAGTGGGTCCTTCAGGTGCGCTGGGGAGAAAAAGGTGGATTAGCAACTTTCAGGCATACCACTACTCTGGCTCTCCCCCTCTGAGGCTCAAACTTTGACTAAGCCTATGGCAAACAGATGATTTCTAGGCAGCAACACCATCTTTGTTGCCTGGGGCAACATAGTGAGACTCTGTCTCTACTAAAAATTAAAAAATTAACTGGGCATGGTGCTGCACCCCTGTGGTCCTAGCTACTTGGGAAGCTGAGATGGGAAGATGACTTGAGCCCAGGAGTTCAAGGCTGCAGTGAGCTATGATTATACCACTGCAGTCCAGCCTGGGCGACTGTGCAAGACCCTGTCTCAAGAAAAATTAAAAGCAAAAACGCTGTCTGCATTTAAACAAATCTGAGAAGGGCATCCGTTAATAACAACAGCCGAGGGCAATTTGTTCATGTCCACCAAAACCCACGTCTTTTTCTTCCTTCGAGGGATTCATCTAACTCCAAACAATTGGAGGAATAACAACAACCAAGGAAGGATTTATTATCAGCAATTTAAGTTTATTAAGACAGGCTTGGCTGGGCCCGGTGGCTCACGCCTGTAATCCAAGCACTTTGGAGGCCAAGATGGGCGGATCACCTGAGGTCGGGAGTTCGAGACCAGCCTGACCAACATGGTGAAACCCCATCTTAAAAAAATAAATAAATAAATAAAAAGACACGCTTGGTGACTATAGGCAAGAGACTTAACATCTTTGTGCCTCAGTTTCCCCCATTGGATTGTTGCAATGATTAAATCAGATAAACCATTAAAGTTCAGTACTTAGCACATAATTAGTACTCAGAGAAGGTTAACTGTTATTATTATTTCATGGTGTTTAGCTAATGTTTGAAATTAGTTTAACGTTTATCATTTCTGGCCAACAAGAGTGATGCTTCTGTCAGCAGGAGATTTTTCTCAAAGTTTTGCTTAGAAGTGAAAGGATCCCGCCAGACCCCAGGAGTCTGTTTGTGCTACGGTCAGGTTTCAGGGCAAATCGCACAGCGTCAGCTCTGAGTTTGGACTGGTCAGGACTCAGCACCCTCCTGTACTTGACCTCACACTAGGCCCAGTTAAACTTTGGACAGTCCAAGTTTTACTCCATCACATTCCCAGGATTAGACCATAGATGGGTTTTGCAGACACAGCCAAGCCTCGCTCCACAGTGCCACCAAGTCCCAGCTTTGGTGTTTAGCCTCTGCTGTCCCTTCTCCTCTAGGAGATGGGGAGGTTCTTGGGTGGGAGTGAGTGTCCCCTCCCTCTGCATCCCACTCCCACTCACCCAGCAGGACCCTGCACAGCAAAATGAAAGCAGAGGAACCAGACTTCGCGTCACCCAGGATCTGTTTCTCAAAGAGTGGTGCCCACACAAATGGAGCAGAACTCCCTGGGGAACTTTTTAAAAAGTGTGTGTTTCTTGCTGGTTCCAGGACTGAATCAGAATCTGGAGTGAGGGTGAGACCAGTGAATGTGCTTTTCTAATTGAGAACTTCAGGTGATTCTGATGCGTGATAACGTAGAAGGAGGGTGGACAGGGGCATGGTCATCAGAGAAGCAGAGGTATGGACAGAGGGTCCTAGAGGAATGCTGGATTTTAGCCTTACTGTTAGCCACTTTTTTCTTCCCACCTCAAACCCTCTCCTTTGCAGCTTCCTGGGCCAGCACAGGCTGCCAAGGATGGCTTGCTGCTAGCACCCCAGTGAGCAGACTCAGCTCCTCTGGGGCGCTCTCTCCACCCCATCCCATCTCCAGTCCGCCACACAGTGCTCACCAGAGTCCTCCCTGGCTGTGGGAGGGGCAAGAGGCAGGAGGTCAGGCAGAGGCTGGGGACACAGCTGCAGCAGCCCAGGGCCCTGTTTCCTTTCCCAGCCTGGGCCTCTGGGGCAGAGGAAGCCCAAGCAGGAAGGCCAGAGCTGCCACCAGCTGGAGAGCCCCAAGAAGCCCCCCGACCCCACCCCCAGCCATACTGCCCTGGGTGCCTCAGAGTCTTGGGTCTTCATTTGGCACCATTCGTAAACTGTGGGCCTTCTGAAGCCTCTGTGGCCATATGCCCAGCCCTACCAGCCTCACCATGTCATGCTAAAGGACAGTCTCCCTCCCTCGTGCCCTGCCTGAGGATCCAGTCCCCAGATACACACACCTGCACAGGCTCCACCATTCAGAAAGTTTTTGCTGCTGTCTGACCAGGGTCCTTCTTGCCGCAGCTTTAGCCCATATCTTCTGGTTCTAAACCTCGGAGACATGAAGACTGGGTGGCTTCAGAAGCACTAGCTGGTGTGGGACGTGGATTGGGGACTATCCTAGACCAGAATTACTCCCCGCAACACTCTCCACCAAACTTCTGGAAAATTCAACCCTAGTCAGCCATAGAAGGTCAAACATTCATTGTCTAAGTGTGTTTCACTTCCCCTGCCACATCACTGGGCCTCCCCCACCCTTTCCTAGATGGCAAGGAGAGAGAAGGGGGTCAGGGAATGGCTCAGAGAGCTTATGCTCTGGTGAGGCTGCAGAGAGGTTCCTCTACACGTGGCGTGACCCTGCACCGTCCAAGCTTTGCACGGTTGTCACAACCCCGAGGGCTCAGACATGGGCTGCCAGCACTGGGTAGGGATAGAGCGGAAAGAGCCCTGGACTAGGAGTCTGGAAACCTGGGTTGTACTCCTGCTGGTGCCAATGAGTCCTGTCTGACCCTGGACAAGAATTCTTCCCTGTTTGGGCCTTAATCCTCTCTTCTGGGAAAGCAAGGAGCTGGAATTTGTGATTCACAAGATGTCCACCTAGAATTCTGTTATGTGGGTGTCCCAGGCACAAGCAACTAAGGGAAGCAGGGAACTAAGTATTTAAGTAGCCCCTCCAGACCTTGTGGCTGCTGCAGCCCACCCAGAAAATATGCCCTCAGTTCACTGCTGTGCGTGACTCCTGTCTAAACAATCTAAACAATCTTGATTCCTGTTCCTGGCTTGGCGGGACCCTGAATGGCAGGAAGCAAAGACAGGAGCCTGTTTATGTTTGAGGCAGCCAGGACTGGGGGTGGGGGGGGCACTGGGAAAGGGTAGGCAGGGGTGGAGGCTGTGAGGGGGTAGGCAAGAGACACAGAACAGAACGGGAGCTGCTGGAGAGATGCTCCTTCTACCGCAACTAGGCGCTCCCTGTGGCCCTCCCAACCTGCCTCCAGTCTGAGCTCTGCAGCAGGGATGCAGAGCTAGGGTTCCCCCAAGCTCTCAGTCACTTAAACATGGCTCTCCACCCTTCACCTCTAACAGGATGGTTTCCATGGGGAAGTGAACCAGGACTTCCCCTGCAGGCCCCGCCCCAAAGCCAGGCGTCAGGGAGTAGGGAGGCGGCCTCCCTGCCTCCCCTCCAAAAAAAACTCTCTGTGATTTCCTCTGGGTGGGAGGGAGCCACGGCCCGCGGTTGTCACATTTTGCAGGTCTTACTCCTTCTCTTGCTCCTTTCTGCAGGGACCATGACCTTGGGCTCCCCCAGGAGACACCTTCTGATGCTGCTGATGGCCTTGGTGGCCCAGGGTGAGTACTGGGGGAGCAGTTAGGAAACAGGAATCTGGATAGAGAAAGGGCTATCTGGGCCCAGATCAGCTCTGGCTGGGGCTGAACTTGAGAAGCTGGGGAGAACTTAGGAGCTTGACTGGAGGGTGGAGGACAGTGAGGCTCCATTAGACTGAGCCCCCAGCTACCCCAGCCCTCGTTAGCTCTCCTCTTGGTCCAGACCTGCAGTCTGGGCTCTGTCAGGCTAGGCGGGGAGCCTATACGTGGGGTGGAGGGAGATTGGGTGTTGGCAGGCCACGCTTGGGAGAGCTCTCAGGGCTGGGGCTGGGGGCCCAGCGCAGCCCAGAACTGGGAGGGGAGGACCTAGGAGCCAGGAAGGGACAGAAGCCTGCTTCCAGAGTGTCAGCTGCCCCGGGGGAGGGCTCTGAGGCAAGGATGACTGAAGATGGAAGCAAGGGACCAAAGCTTTGAGGGGTTTGTCTGAGGGGTCACATGAGAAGGGCAGTGGGATAGAAATGGATGTGGGGCTCAGCCTTGGGGAGCTGGGCCCAGAGTGGCTGAGCTTCTGGTGCGTCTCCCAGGCAACCCTGTGAAGCCCTCTCAGGGCCCACTGGTGACCTGCACGTGTAAGAACCCACATTGCAGAGGGCCTACCTGCCAGGGGGCCTGGTGCACAGTGGTGCTGGTGCGGGAGGAGGGCAGTCACCCCCAGGAACATCGGGGCTGCGGGAACTTGCACAGGGAGCTCTGCCGGGGGCGCCCCACCGAGTTTGTCAACCACTACTGCTGCGAGAGCCACCTCTGCAACCACAACGTGTCCCTGGTGCTGGAGGGTACGTCCAGCTGCCCCAGCACTCCCTCCCTGTCTTCTCGGCCCCTGCCCTTCCTGCCCTCCTTTCCTCTCATGCTCTGGCCAATAAAGGGGCGGGGGGGTGGGGGGCAGGACTCTGGGATCTAACTGGCAGAGTGGTCTGGCCAGAGGTGGGGGGAGCTGACCTAGTGGAAGCTGAGCCTCAGTGTCCCCCTCCCCTAGCCACCCAAACTCCTTCAGAGCAGCCGGGAACAGATGGCCAGCTGCCCCTGATCCTGGGCCCCGTGCTGGCCTTGCTGGTCCTGGTGTCCCTGGGTGTCCTCGGCCTGTGGCATGTCCGGCGGAGGCAGGAGAAGCAGCGTTGTCTGCACAGCGAGCTGGGAGAGTCCAGTCTCATCCTGAAAGCATCTGAGCAGGAGGACAGCATGCTGGGGGTATGGCCCTGGGACCTGGGACACAGGGTGGAGGGGGGCAGATAGGAACTGCAGAATCAGAGCAGTCACCCAGAGATTAGAGCCAGTGGGGAGCTGGGTGAATGAGGAGCTTGCAGTGACCCAGCAGCAGCTCCCAGGTCAAGGATGGAGAAGGGGGCTGCGGCTGGTGGGGGCAGCCTCTCAGTGGCCTCTCCGTACCCCCAGGACCTCCTGGACAGTGACTGCACCACAGGGAGTGGCTCGGGGCTCCCCTTCCTGGTGCAGAGGACAGTGGCACGGCAGGTTGCCCTGGTGGAGTGTGTGGGTGAGCAGTGGGTGAGCCTGGTGGATGAGAACCAAGGGCTCCCATGAGCCTGGAGGGGTGAGGGAGCTCTTGCTTCCGGAATCACAGGCAGTGCCAGGCCTGGGTCAGAATTGGAATTCTGCTGGGCAGGGAGTGGGCTGGAGATGGGCCAGGGAGAGGTTCTTCTTTCTGCAGGAGCCAGGGTGGAATGAGAGGCAGCTGGGGATGGCCTGCCGCTGGGTCTGGATTAAGTTAAACCCAAGAGTCGGGGTTTTGGTGGGTGGGGTGGGGGAGGGAGGCAGCACAGCATTAAGATGGGTGGCTCTTCCAGGACTCTGTGTGCCCAGTGTGTGACCCTTGCCTTCCCCTCTGGCCACCAGGAAAAGGCCGCTATGGTGAGGTGTGGCGGGGCTTGTGGCATGGTGAGAGTGTGGCCGTCAAGATCTTCTCCTCGAGGGATGAACAGTCTTGGTTCCGGGAGACCGAGATCTACAACACGGTGCTGCTCAGACATGACAACATCTTAGGCAAGGGGATGGGCCAGCTGTGCAAGGCCTGGGGCTTCACTTTCCTGGGCTGGAGTTCCCAGACCTCCAGACATCAACAGAACCCTGAAGGACTCCCAGCCCACCTGCAGCGCCAATCTCTTTTTTTTTTTTTGAGATGGAGTCTTGCTCTGTTGCCCGGCTGGAGTGCAGTGGCACGATCTCAGCTCACTGCACCCTCCACCTCCCAGGTTCAATCGATTCTCCTGTCTCAGCCTCCCAAGTAGCTGAGACTACAGGCGCTCACCACCACGCCCAGCTAAGTTTGATATTTTTAGTAGACATGGTTTCACCCTCTTAGCCAGGATAGTCTTGATTTCTTGACCTCGTAATCTGCCCGTCTCGACTTCCCAAAGTGCTGGGATTACAGGCGTGAACCACCGCAACCGGCCTTTTTTTTTTTTTTTTTTTTTTTGAGACAGGGTCTTGCTCTGTCACCCAGGCTGGAATGCAGTGGCTCAGTCTCACTGCAGCCTCAATCTCTTGAGCTCAAGCAATCCTCCCACTTCAGCCTCCTGAGTAGCTGGGACCACAGGCATGTGCCACCATGCCCAGCTAACTTTTTTTTTTGTAGAGATGAGGTCTTCCAATGTTGCCCAGGCTGGTCTCAAATTCCTGGGCTCAAGCAATCCTCCTGCCTTGGCCTCCCAAAGTGTTGGGATTACAGGTGTAAGCCACTGTGCCAGGTCCAGATCCAACCTCTGTCTCTGACAACCCCCCACCCCACCTAGCTTAGCAGTGACCCAGCCCATTCCCTCTCCCCCAACCCCACCCTGACCCTGACCACTCCAGCCTCCCTCTGCCCCAGTCCCTTAGCTGAGTCACCTGACCCTTCTGCGCACAGGCTTCATCGCCTCAGACATGACCTCCCGCAACTCGAGCACGCAGCTGTGGCTCATCACTCACTACCACGAGCACGGCTCCCTCTACGACTTTCTGCAGAGACAGACGCTGGAGCCCCATCTGGCTCTGAGGCTAGCTACGTCCGCGGCCTGCGGCCTGGCGCACCTGCACGTGGAGATCTTCGGTACACAGGGCAAACCGGCCATCGCCCACCGCGACTTCAAGAGCCGCAATGTGCTGGTCAAGAGCAACCTGCAGTGTTGCATCGCCGACCTGGGTGAGCCGGGCGGGGCAGGGGCGGGTCCTTCGCAGGTGGGCGGGGCTCGCACGCTCTCCTCTCCTTTGCCTGTGACCATGGCGGTGACCATGATTGGCGCTTGAAAACTTAGAGGTGCGTGTTGTCTCAGTTCTCCTCTGCAAGACCCCACGAGTTGTCTGAACACCCTTTTCAAACCCAGACTCCTTCCACCATACCGTCCTGGCTCCAGGAGTTGGGAGAAAGGAGGCAGGAGCCGGGAACCGGGGTTCTCTTCCTGGCTTCGCCAACCACAACTCTCCCCGTTATCGGCCTCCGGGTCTGCTCCGTGAAGTGGGCATCATAATGTCTGCCTTGCCCACTCACACCTCGCTGGGTTCTTGGGAACGTAGAGAGTGCTACACAAGCAAAGAGTACCTGGGCCGGTGGTCCTCTCTGTGGCCACTGTCTTCCAGCCCATCTCCCTGCAGGTCTCCATCTGCCTGCCCCTCTCTGCCCCACTGTTTCTCCCAGTCCCCACCTTGCCTGCCCCCTGGACCCTAGGCTCAGGAGAGGGGCAGGAGTGACAGGTCTCATCCCCACAGGCCTGGCCGTGATGCACTCACAGGGCAGCGATTATCTGGACATCGGCAACAACCCGAGAGTGGGCACCAAGCGGTACATGGCGCCTGAGGTACTAGATGAGAGGATCCGCACGGACTGCTTTGAGTCCTACAAGTGGACTGACATCTGGGCCTTTGGTCTGGTGCTGTGGGAGATCACCCGCCGGACCATCGTGAACGGTGAGGGCCCACCCTGCACAGGGTAGGAAAAGGGCAATCGGCTGCCTGCTATGGCCAGTGCCCATGGCCTGGGATGTTTACAGCCAGACCTCCTGGCACCCCTTCCATGCTGCCCACCAGCTAGTTCAGCTGAGTGACCTCTTAAGATATAAACCTTAAAAACAGATAATGGAGTCTGTGAGTCTGGCTGTGAAATCTTGAGTATGTGATAATAACAGAAATATTAACAGCAGCTAATATCGATTGAGCTTAAATATGTGCCAGATGCTATGCTATATACTTTACATGTATTATCTTATTTAATTCTTTTTTTTTTTTTGAGACAGAGTCTCACTCTGTCACTGAAGCTGGAATGCAGTGGCACCGAATTGGCTCACTGCAACCTCTGTCTCCTGGGTTCAAGCAGTTCTCCTGCCTCAACCTCCTGAGTAGCTAGGATTACAGGCACCCACCACCATGCCCGGATAATTTTTTTATATTTTTAGTAGAGACAGCGTTTTACCATGTTGGCCAGGCTGGTCTTGAGCTCCTGATCTCAGGTGATCTGCCCTCCTCAGCCTCCCAAAGTGCTGGGATTACAGGCGTGAGCCACTGTGCCTGGCCTATTTAATTCTTTGGTATGGGCAAGGCAGTCGTATTGCTTAGTGGCTAAGAGCACAGGCTTGGAATCAGACTTCCTGGGTTCTATTTCTGATTTTGCCATGTCCGTGGACAGGTTACTTGACCTCTCTGTGCCTCAGTTTCCTCATTTGTAAAATGAGAATAAGGCCGGGTATGGTGGCTCACACCTGTAATCCCAGGACTTTGGGAGGCCAAGGTGGGCAGGTCACCTGAGGTCAGGAGTTCGAGACCAACCTGGCCAACATGGTGAAACCCCGTCTGTACTAAAAATACAAAAATTAGCCAGGTGTGGTGGCACACACCTGTAATCCCAGCTACTCAGGAGGCTGGGGCAGGAGAATCGCTTGAATCCTGGAGGCAGAGGTTGCAGTGAGCCGAGATCACGCCACTGTACTCCAGTCTGGGTGACAGAGTGAGACCCTGTCTCAAAAATAAACAAATAAATAAATAAATAAACAAAATGAGAATAAAAATAACTTCCAGTTGTTGAGATAATCTAAGTACTAAGAACAACATATAGAGCTAAATATTAGTGGCTGTTATTGTTGTAGATAGAATGAGTGCTTGACATTATATTGTCCCCATTTTACAGTTGAGGGGCTGGGGCACAGAATGACAGCTGGCTTGAGGCAGCATTGGGGTAGTCTGCCCCCGGGGCCAGTGCTCATCCTCACTGTGTGTGCTTAACCTCTCTGGCCCTTGATTGCCTCAGGCACACAATGCATGTACTTGAGTGCCTGCACTGCCTGCTGATTGCTGCCTTGTTGTTACTGTGTGTTGCCACAGGGGACTCTGACTTAGAGGGTTTCGGCCAGTAGATGGACCTGCCCTGGGCAGCCCTATGGTCGGTGCTTTCTCAGCCTCGGGGTGTGTGAAGGATGGGTGGGTTGTGCAGACTGGTGGGAGCATTGTCAACCTTTCAGGAGGCTGTCCGTGGTAAGGGACTTTCAGGAGTCCTGACAGGTTGGGGACAATCCTCAGGATATGGCTGGAGCCCTGCTTCTTGGGACAAGGATGTCCTCATTTCCTGAGCATCTACCAGGAGCCAGCCCCATGCCAGACTTCATTTGTCCTCAGTGGTCATCAACTGAAAACAGAAGTTGTGGTGTCACCAGTCCCTTGGGGAGACTCACAAGGGGCTTAGATTCCTTTTTTTTTTTTTTTTGAGGTGGAGTTTCACTTTTGTTGCCCAGGCTAGAGTGCAATGGTGCGATCTTGGCTCACGGCAACCTCCACCTCCCAGGTTCAAGTGATTCTCCTGCCTCAGCCTCCCGAGTAGCTGGGATGATAGGCATGAGCCACCACATCTGGCTAATTTTGTATTTTTAGTAGAGACAGGGTTTCTCCATGTTGGTCAGGCTGGTCTTAAACTCCTGACCTCAGGTGATCCGCCCGCCTCAGCCTCCCAAAGTGCTCAGATTACAGGCATGAGCCATCGCACCCAGCCTAGATTCCTTAAGACTCTGGGCATGAACTGCCGGAGTGGGCTCTAAAGAGGCTGGAGTCGGGGGAAAGGGGAACCTGGAAGAAGCCAAGGCCCCTTGGACCAGGCGGCAGGCCAGAAAGGAAAGGCTGGGAGGAGGCTGCCTGCTGGCTCCTGGGGCGGAGGGGGAAGCTCTGTCAGCCCCACATGGAATCGCGGCACATTATAAACACTGTAATCTGGTGTCAGCCCCGGCACTGATTAAAGGCCCATTAGACACACTCAGGCCTCTGTGCAGCACTGATTAGGGCGCGAGCGGCACAGGGGCCGGCCTGGAAGCTGGCCATGGGGAGAACAGCTGGCGAAGGCTCTGTCGAGGTTGTAGCCTGTGTGGCCATGGCCTGTGGCCTCGGGCTGGGAAACAAGATGGGGCACCGGGCTGTCTGCAGTGCCACAGGCATTATTTTCAGAAAGCTCCTACTAAGGACTGTGAACTTGGAAAACCAAGAGGAGGGGGCCAGTGCTGGCTGTAGGGGTCAGCAGAGGCCGTGGTGATGTTACCTGGACCTGGGTAAAAGTAAGTACAGCTCAGAGGTCAAGAGCACATGCTTTGGTGTTAGACTTTCTGGGCTTAAATCCTAGCCCTGTCACTTACTATCTGTTGGTCTTAGACAAGTTTCTGAAACTCTCTGGCCTTACTTTCTTGGCGTATAAAGTGGAGCTAATAGTATTACCACATAGGGCGCTGTGAGGATTTCATGCAGAGCTCTTAGGACAGCACCTGGTGCACAGTGCTCAGTAAACATTTGGTGTTATTATTATCAGGCATGTGTGACAGTTGGGGCCTGGGTGCAGTCCCGGGCACGGGGTGGAAGGCAGCGGAGGCAAGACTGGAACAAGACTGGCCTAGGAATCCCAGATGGGTTTGAGTTTTGCCTCTGCCATGACCAGCTGTGGGGCCTTGGGCCCACTTCTCTGAGCACCAGTTTCTTCATCTGTGAAATGGAGGTAATACAAGTACCCATCCCACAGGGCTGTGGTGAGGACAAACAGGACAATGCATGTGAAGTGTTTATAGTATGATGCCTGGCACATGCCAAGTGTAAAACAAATGGCAGTCATTATTATTAGTTAGAAATACACTTATGGCCCGGCATGGTGGCTCACATCTGTAATCCCTGTACTTTGGGAGGCTGAGGCGGGCAGATCACCTGAGGTTAGGAGTTTGAGACCGGCCTGGCTAGCATGGTGAAACCCCATTTCTACTAAAAATACAAAAAATTAGCCAGGCGTGGTGGCACACACCTGTAATCCCAGCCACTTGGGAGGCTGAGGCAGGAGAATCGCTTGAATCCAGGAGGCGGAGGTTGCAGTGAGCTGAGATTGTGCCATTGCACTCTAGCTTGGGCAACAAGAGTAAAATTCCGTCTCAAAAAAAAAAAAAAAAGAAAGAAAGAAACACATTTATTACATTATAGTGTCCCTCTCAGTGGTAGCATGCCCAGGCCTCTGGTTTCTGACCCTTGGGATGGAGGGTGGGCAAGGCTTGCCTCTGGGTGGTATTGGGCCTCCTTGGGGTTCCAAGTCATTGTCTCATCCATCCTTTATGTCCAGGCATCGTGGAGGACTATAGACCACCCTTCTATGATGTGGTGCCCAATGACCCCAGCTTTGAGGACATGAAGAAGGTGGTGTGTGTGGATCAGCAGACTCCTACCATCCCTAACCGGCTGGCTGCAGACCCGGTGAGGCCTCTGCTGGGACTAGGATGGCGTGGGGTGGTAGCTCACGGCAGGGATTTCTGGGCCCAGGAAGCTGTGTCTGAGGCCTCTGCTTCATCTCGGATAGACACTGGGTGTCCTGGCTGGGGCACCTCTCTCAGTACTCCCTATTTCAACCCTGGCCCATGCTCCCCACCCCCAGGGCCCTCTGGTCATTCTGGGATTTTAAGAACCTTCACCTTCCCTGTGAAAAGTCAGAGGCTCTCTGTGGCTGTGTGGGTGTGTATTTTAGAGACTGGGTTTCGTTTGCTCTTGTCGCCCAGGCTGGAGTGCAGTGGCACAAGCACAGCTCACTGTAACCTCAAACTCCTGGGCTCAACCAATCCTCCTGCCTCAGCCTCTCCAGTAGCGAGGTGTAGTACACGCCACCATACCTGGCTCATTTTTAAATTTTTTTGTAGAGACAAGGATTTTTATACTGCTCAGGCTTATCTCAAACTCTTGGGCTCCAGTGATCCTCCTGCCTCAACCTCCCAAAGTGTTGGGATTATAAGTGTGAGCCTTCACACCTGGCCACTGTGGTATTTTTGTTGCTGTTGTTTTTGTTTTTTTCTCAAAACACTTCACATGCTTATACAAAGACACACACACGTCTATCAACACATACAAGCATACATATCCTTCCGAACATGCAGTCACAGATATATACACATGCACATATATGCCAGACTGTTGGCCCCATGAGGACAAGGAACGTGTCTTTTGCTCACCCTTATATCCCTGTTACCTATCATAGTACCTGGCTCACAATGAGTGCTAATATTTATGGAAAGAATGAATATATTATATACATGATACATATATGTATACATAGACATACATTTCTGTACAACATACATATCCACAAAAAGCCACATATATGCATTCCTGTAAACACACATATACACTTACTTTTAGGAGCTGGAAGTGAGGCCAGCTCATTCTAGGCCCTGGGATGGGTTAATGAGCTTCCTGGGATGGGTTGCTCCCTGGACACATGCATTTTTAGGGCTGTTCCCACTGCTCAAACTTCCACAGTCCACTGGGCCCGGCCATGGCTGGTGGAGGGGCTGGGAGACCCTGCCTTCTGCACTGGAGCCTGAGTCTGTGGATGGGGATGCGGGAGCCACCAGGCTTACAGATTCTGCCCCTTTACGTGAATCTTGGCAGAGGTAGGGGTGGAGGTAAGGTGTTTCACAGACACTGCCAAGGGGGCTTGAGTGCTCCTGAAGATCTGACTTCTCTCTTTCTGTCCCACCTGCCTTTCTCCATTCCTTTCTCACTGTACTCCCTTCCTCTCCCATGTGTGATTTTTTGCCATCCTCTGTTCTCCCTCTCACTGCTTGTCTTTCCTCTTGCTCTCCTTTCCAATGCTCTCATCTCCCTCTCCTCCTTTTTCTCCTGCGTATGTCTCCCCATTACTGGCCATCCTCCTCATCTCCTTCTTCCCATCTTCTCTGACCCATGTCCCTGCCGCCTCTCCTCTGTATCTCTCTCTCGACCTTCAGGTCCTCTCAGGCCTAGCTCAGATGATGCGGGAGTGCTGGTACCCGAACCCCTCTGCCCGACTCACCGCACTTCGGATCAAGAAGACACTACAGAAAATTAGCAACAGTCCAGAGAAGCCCAAAGTGATTCAGTAGCCCAGGAGCGGCTGACTCCTCTTGGCCTGTAGCGGGGTGGGGGGTGGGGAGTGGATGGTGTCCTATCTGGGTAGTGTGAAGTGGTGTGTGCTGGGCAGGGGGTGCCCCTCTATGGGCAGCTGCGCCTGCCTGCTCGGGCCCCAGCCCACCCAGCCAAAAATACAGCTGGGCTGAAATCTGATCCCCTGTCGTCTGGCCTGCTCAAAGCAGCAGGCTCTCTGACGCCTGGCTCTCTCTCCCCACCCCCTACGGCCAGCAGGGTGCATCCCCTAGCACTCCCAGGACGGGATGCAAAAAAGGCTCCAGAGTCAGACTGCTAAGCCAGGGAATCCCAGTCCCAGACTCAGAGCTTGGGCCTGTACTTTGCCCCCTGCCCTTGGTCAACCCCACTGCTCCACCAGAGCTGCTAGGGTGGCACAGGGTCCTGTTCAGCCCTCGGCACACACTTTGCCCTGCCAGGCTTCAGCCTCTGTCACAAACTCCAGAGGGCCAGGGCCCATCCGTTTCTCTCCATGGGTTTATGTCTCAGCTCCATGATGCCTTGGGCTTTCTGTCTCTTCAACAAGAACATAGCTTGCTGAATGTCAGCTGCCTGGGAGAGCTGGGGCCTGACTTATTAGGGCATTAAAACCTAAGAGGTCCTACTGAGAGTGTGGCAGGATCACAGGCCAGTGGAGAGGGGGCAGGTCAGATGGGTAAGGCCCAGGACTTTCAGAATAACTGAGAGGATGGTGAGGCCAACTATGGCAAGGGGAAGGTCAGTGGGTGTCAAGAGACCCAGGTCTGACCCCTCAGGCCTGTCTCAGTTCCTTTTCTTTTTTGACACAGAGTTTTGCTCTTGTTGCCCAGGCTAGAGTGCAATGGTGAGATCCTGGTTCACTGCAACCTCCACCTCCTGGGTTCAAATGATTCTCCTGCCGCAGCCTCCCAAATAGCTGGGATTACAGGCGTGTGCCACCATGTCCAGCTAGTTTTGTATTTTTTGTAGAGATGGGGTTTCTCCACGTTGGCCAGGCTAGTCTCGAACTCCGAACCTCAAGTGATCCGCCTACCTCGGCCTCCCAAAGTGCTGGGATTATAGGCATGAGCCATCGCGCCCAGCCAGGACCTTTGCTTCTTATCTACATATTGGAAGATTTGGTCCTGAAGTCCTTTGAGGCTTCTTTAGCTCCAGTTCTCAGGTTTCAGCCTATATCAGAGCTAACTTCCTCAGTCTCATCTATTCCTTTTGCTCCAGCCCCTGGCAATTTGCCTCAAGATGGGGGTTTGAAAATAACTTTGACTCAGGGAGTGTCTGAAGCACCTCCGAGTCTAAGTCTGCAAGCCCCAGTTCTTGCTTAAAGCCATGCCAGTGGCCACCCTTGGGCTCAGACAGCTTTGGGCCTTTTGGCCAACAAGTCAGCCCCTCACCCTCTCTGTGGCATAGTCATCTCTGCCCCAGGACTGTGGGGCGGCTTCCTCTAGGGCTTCCAAGGCTCAAAAGAAATTTGGCTCCATCCAAGAAGCCTCCAGCTTCCTTACTGGCCCCTGGTTCAGGCCCACACCCCTGGTCAGGCCCAGAGAGTGTGTCTCAGGAAAATTCAGTGGCTCTAGAGAGACACACAGAAAGTTTGGCCTTTGGAAATGTCAAGGGTGTATGTTCCTGTATGGAGCATGTTACCCTGGCCCCTGGGTGCAGGGAAGTGGGTTGGAGGGGAGCTTGAGGAATATAAGGAGCTGGGCTGGGGACTCAGGCTATGGCCAACGACAGCCCCAAGATTGGGAAGACCTGGCCTGGCAGTCCTCAACCCAGAGGCAGGACAGTGAAGAACGCTCTTCTGCTCCTGCTCTAACGACCCAGGGTAGCCTCCCCAGGCTGGCATGTTAAGTGTCTTCCACCATTCTCACGGTGGCACCTTTCCAGGCCTGTCTCCCAGCATTGTGCAAGGCTTGGAGAACCAGGAAGTGAAACTGGGTGAAAACAAAGCTAAACGGACGGGCTGGGTTCCCAGATCATTAGGACAGAGTTTGCATGTCCTCTGGTCACTGGAACCCACCCAGTCCACGAACCACGAATCATCTCCCTCCTGAAGGATTTTATCTCTGCTGGGTTTTGGGAAAAACTCCTCCTGAGACCTCACAGCCAGAAACTGAAAGCTGCAGCTCCCCAGATGCTGGAAAATCCCTAACAGAAGGCCTGGGGCAGGAAGTGGAGTGACAGGGGGCAGGTAGAGAGAAGGGGGCCCAGTGGCCAGGGAGCGAAGGAGGTGGCGTTGCTGAGAGCAATCTGCACATGCTTCTGAGTGCTGGAAGCTGTTCCACGGTGGAAATTACACTTCTCTTACCTGGAGATACTGTTTGTGGGAGCACTGGGCACGTACCTGACACTCAGTAGGTCTGCAATAAACCATGGTTAAATCCTGAGCTACGGAGTCTTCCCAGGCCGATGTCTCTGCAGTGGCTGTCACTGCAGAGGTCCAGACAGAATAAGAGCGGTCGGGGTTGGAGAGGGTCCGAGAATACATGTCCAGCTTTGCATTTACACAGGTCACAGTTTCCTCACGTCCCTGCTCAGATCGGGGGCCCAAATCTCAGTTCCGACCCGGGACTGGGAGCAGTCTGCTCGCCGCGCCCGCCACGTCGCCCTCTGCTGGCCGCGGGCTGCCCAGCGGCCGCCTCCCGCCCCCGCGCAGGGACCGCGGGCCTTTCCCGATAGGGTGGGGCAGCCTTCCCCGCCCCTGGGCGCCAGCGTGCGTGCGCTCGCTGACCTGCTGTTCTGCAGGGACTGTCCCCGAACACCGCACCTAGCAAAGAGCTTTCTGCGTCCGAACCAGCGGCTTGGACCCGCCCTCCTCAATTCCTTGTTCTCACTTCCCTTCTCAAATGGGGTCCTCGTCTTGCCGAGAGTCAGTCCCCATTTCCAGCATGAGAAGATCCGCTTCCCTGGGGACCTACCTTGTCCTGGGCTCAGAAAGCACGTCACACACACCCCCTATTCTCACTCCGGAAATTCGGGGCGGGGACATGCCATGGGGAAGAAAGGTACTAAAAGAAGCTGATCCTGGCCCGTGGGACTGACCAGCCTAGAAAATCTGTGCCGTTGTGCTAGACGCCCTCTTAGGGGAACACAGGGGGAATACACCCTACGCCACAGATGACCTTGCCGGCCCCTTGCAGCCCCAAGGTGGGCTCATGCCTAGAGCCTCCTGTCCTGGGTTCATGGGTCCCCCACAACACAGTGCCTTCCCAGAGGATTCCGCAGCGGCCTCAGACCAGCTTTGAGAATGTAGGAGCACTGCTAGCATCCAGCAAAGGCAGCCTTTTCCCTCCACCTGTGCCTGCCACTCTGTCCATGATGTCTACGCTATGGTTGGAGAGTGGGGAGGAGGGCAGTGGGGAAATTGCAGAGAAAGGGGTACGTGAACGCTAAGCAGGATCTGAAGCAAGATTGGCTCACTGCTCTCCCGTTCCTGCGAAGAGCCCTTGGGAAGTCACCCCATCCGAGCCCCTGCCTACAAGTAGACCTCAGGGAACCTGCCTGCCTTTGGAGGAAAAAAACCTACTGCTCACTTTGCTTCTCTGCAGCTTTGCCCTGACTTCCTAGGGGACCTCAGGCCCCAATTTCCCATCTAGACCAAGAGGGAGAGGACCACCTGTGTAGTAAAGGCCCTCTCTGTGGGGTGATAGGTGTCATAACATGCCACAGTGGGGAAGAAGGTAGCTCCTGAAGCATGAGCCTTGATGTGGAGGGCCACCCCTTCCCCTGCCAAGGCCTCCCGACAGCTCTCCTCTCCATCCTCCAAGGCACCATCCTCCCTCAGTCCTGCCTTGCACCAGCCTCCAAGGAGGGTGCTCTTTTCTCCATATCCTCACCAACATTAAGCTCAACAGCCCAAGAGATGGCCAAGTCCTCACGCCTAGAAGTCCCTGTCCTGGGGGTGGAGTTGGGGGTGCACGTCCTGCATCCAGTCTCCCAGAGCTGGGACTGATGCTAGCTGTGCGATCATCACTCTGGGTGGGCGACTCTTGGAATGAGCTGCTTCCACCAGGGCCACATTCAGTTTGCTAGAAATAGAGACAGAGGGCTTCTTGACTTTGCATATGATTTGCATAATGTCATAGACACACAGTCTATTTTCAGGCAGTTTTCAGGTTAAAGTGTTGTCACCGCTGCCCTGCAGGGTGTCATGTCTGGATGAGTCTCTTCTCTGTTCTTTCTCACCCACCCACTCTTACTGACCTACATCCCCAGCTGCAGGAGCAAATGGTGAGGCAGGGGGAGAGTAGGGTTGTCCAGGGAGACACAGGGGCAGGGAAATAAAGGGAATTTCCTTATTACCAGCATCACAGAAACAGAATCTGGTTGCCCAAGGGCAACTGATAGGCAGAGGGTAAGGAGCAGGAAGCCAGGTAACCCATCTTCCGTTCTGCACAAACCCTTCCCACCTCTCCTCCCAGGAGAACAACCAGTTCCTGTTTCTCTATTCAGTCTTCTGCGGGTTTGAAGAAAGAGATCTAGATAGATAAACCTGTTTCTTTCAGCCACCCATAAAGCCTTGCTTGGCCCAGACATCCCTCATGAGCATTTATTTTCAGCACTTAACTCTTCACCTCGTGGGAAATCTGACCTGCACTCTGTTCCTCTCCTGGGAGACTTATCTGAGAGATCAAGATCCTCGTCTCATGATTAATATTTTTGGAGCAGCTGGCACACAGTAGGAAGTCAGTCAGTGCTGGAGTCTCCCTTCTTTTCTGCATCTGGAGGTCTGTACCAAGTACCTCATTGTCCCAGGACCAGAGACTCGACACACACACCAGCCTCTGAGGGCTCAGATGCAAAAACAGACTTACAAGGGCCAGTTGAGGTTACTAAGTTATCTGGGACCTTGGCCTGTCATTCGGCCTCTTCACCTGGAAAGGAGGGGAACTGGTGGAGATTACGGGCAAAGACAATTCCCATTTTATAGCTGGAGCTGTTTGGCGACCTTCCTTGGTCACAGAGGGTCAGGGCTGGAGCCCCACCCAGGGCTCCCTCCTGTAGACCCTCCGGCCTTGGGGCATGTCTGGTGTGCTGTCTTCCTGTGTACATCAAAGGATCTACCAGATGCCAAGGCAAAGAGCCTGAGAACCTTACTGGGTCCTGGGAAAGGGGAGGCCACTTGGTCTGGCTGCCCAGCCTCGACGCGCTACCCAGAATTCCCTGTCTCGTCCCGTGTCCATCCCCCAGGACCTGCTTCAGCCCCTCAGGCAGGCGTTTCCTGTTGATAAGAAGCTCAGTCACAAACACTGATAAAGAGATGAAAAAAGGAAATCGACAGGCTTGGGTATAATGGGCATTTTGTCTGCCTTTTTTACCCCTCTTCCTTCTCCCAGCTCCGCCCCCTCCCCACCCCCACTCCAAGTACCGCTTCCCAGAACTGAGGAGAAAACATGCCCCCGCCTCCACCGTGGGCCCTATTTCACAGTCTCCAGGAATTTGGCCTGAAGGCTTACATAGGTCTCGGAAGGGGGGCCCAGCCCAGCCTGGGTCACGACATGAGCCCTGAAACAGGAAGCACTGGGTGCTGGGAGGTTCCCAGCCCAGGGAAATGGGCAGCGTCGCCTAGAGGAAGGACAGTCCAGCGCAGGTCTCATCGAGGACCATCCTCTTCCCTCCCTCTCTCCCCCGAGAGGCCTGGATCCAAGTGGTGGTTAGGTGGCTGGTCTGTAATTAGTGCATTTTCCATAATTTTAGTCTCAAGCTCATTACTGGAAAATCTCATCAATTTTGGTTCTGCTAATTTGGAATCTGTGATCCTTCAGGCCAAGAGGTTGAACTGATGTTTAGAAAAATAAACAAAGCAAACAAGTTTTTGAGGCGGGCCCTACCACCCTTCTTGGGTTTGGATTTGTAAGTTCAGCATAACAAAGGTCGTTGTCCTAAAGCGTGCCTGCAGTTGAGATAACCTGCCACCAGGTGGGTGATGAGGCTTTGCCTGTCACTGGTGCTTTAGGTAGTCATTGCTCATGGACAGATGTTTTAAAGATTTTATATTTGGCCAGGCACGGTGGCTCACCCCTGTAATCCCAACACTTTGGGAGGCTGAGGTGGGCGGATCACCTGAGGTCAGGAGTTCAAGACCAGCCTTACCAACACGGAGAAACCCAGTCTCTACTAAAAATACAAAATTAGCCAGGCGTGGTGGCGTATACCTGTAATCCCAGCTACTTGGGAGGCTGAGGCAGAAGAATGACTTGAATTGGGAGGCGGAGGTTGTGGTGTCAGCTGAGATCGTGTCATTGCACTCCAGCCTGGGCAACAAGAGTGAAACTCCGTCTCAAAAAAAAATTTATATTCAATGATTCTGTCCCCTTCTTCTCCAGAGATGTAATTCCTTAATAAAACAGTAAGGCAAATAGAAAAGTGGAATAGATGGTTCCAAATGGGCAGTGTTTAAAAGAAAACTTCTGCAGCCAATTAAGCCACCTGGGTTCCTTTCCTCATGGGGGCCCAGTGTGAAATGGCTGCAGACAGCAGCTTCCTTGGTAGTGTAATGCAGCCTGTTTCTTGTATGGGCTGCTCTAAGAGACCTTGGAGAAGCCTTTCAGATGTATGTTCATGTCTCTGACCTTGCACTACCCCTATGTAGGCTCCATACAGGCATGTGAGGTTCCTTTGGAAAGCCCCAGGGCACTGTGGCCAGGGTTCACATTGGCCAAGTGATCATGTCCATCTGCACCAAGCTGCAGAACAAGGAGCATGTGATTGAGGCCCTGCGCAGGGCAAGGTTCAAGTTCCCTGGCTGCCAGAAGATCCACATCTCAAAGAAGTGGGGCTTCACCAAGTTCAATGCTGTGAATTTGAAGACATGGTGGCTGAGAAGTGGCTCATCCCAGATGGCCGTGGGGTTAAGTACATCCCCAGTCGTAGCCCTCTGGACAAGTGGCAGGGCCTGCACTCATGAGGGCTTCCACTGTGCTGCCCCCTCTTCATATTCACCAATAAATTCTACTTCCTGTCCAAAAGAAAAAGAAGAAAGAAAGAGAAAGAAAGAGAGAGAGAGAGAGAAAGAAAGAAAGAAAGAAAGAAAGAAAGAAAGAAAGAAAGAGAAAAGGAAGGAAGGAAGGAAGGAAGGAAGAAAGAAAAAGAAAACCAACAGCCAGCATATACAACTTGGAGATTTTCTTCAGAATTAACTGTTTTCCAGTCCTGGTTGCCACCCAGCCAGGGCCTTATTCTGGCTTCAGGCCCTCACATCTCTCATTGGATTTTTGAAACTTGATGGAAGGAGCAGAGGAGTCAAGAGCAAAGGGTTTTATCCAAGTCAAAATCCCAGCTGTTGTAGCCAGGCGCAGTGGCTCTCTCCTGTAATCTCAGAACTTTGGGAGGCTGAGGCGGGCAGATCACTTGAGGCCAGGAGTTTGAGACTAGCCTGGCCAGCATGGTGAAACTTCATCTCTACTAAGGATACAAAAAATTAGCCGGGCATGGTGTCGGGCACTTGTAATCCCAGCTACTCGGGAGGCTGGGGCAGGAGAATCACTTGAACCTGGGAGGTGGAGGTTGCAGTGAGCTGACAGAGTGAGACTCTGTCTCAAAAAACAAAACCAAAATTCCAGCTGTTTTGTTGGATTTTATTTATTTATTTATTTTGAGGCAGGGTCTCGCTATGTCACCCAGGTTGGTCACTGACTCCTAGGCTCAAGCAATCCTGAGACAGCCTCCTCGGTAGCTGAGACTACAGGTGCATGTCACTATCCTGGCTAAATTTTTTTACTTTTACTTTTTTTTAGAGAAAGAGATCTTACTCAGATGATGCTCAGACTGGCCTCAAACTCCCAGCCTCAAGTCATCCTCCCACCTGGGCCTCCAAGTAGCACAAGCTACCACGCCTAGCCTACCTGTTGTTTTAGTAATTCAACAAATTTATTCTAAATTTATATGGAAATGTATAAGTTCATGAATAGCTAAGACTATTTCTTTAGGTTATTTTCTGAATATGTTGTACATTCACTTGAGTCAAAAGCCAATGCATCTACATTGGAGTAGTGTGGGAACGAAAAAAATTAAGAAATAGGCCAAGTGCAGCAGCTCATGCCTGTAATCCCAGCACTTTGGGAGGTGGGCAGATCATGAGGTCAGGAGTTCAAGACCAGCCTCGCCAACGTGGTGAAACCTTGTCTCTACTAAAAATACAAAAATTAGCCAGGCATGGTGGTAGATGCCTATAATCCCAGCTACTCAGGAGACTGAGGCAGGAGAATTGCTTGAACCTCAGGAGGTGGAGGTTGCAAGATCACGCTATTTCACTCCAGCCTGGGTGAAAGAGTGAAACTGTCTCAAAACAAAACAAAAAAAGTACCCAGGAACAGCTCACACCTGTAATCCCAGCACTTTGGGAGGCTGAGTCAGGAGGACTGCTTGAGCCCAGGAGTTTCAGACCAGCCGGGTAACATGGCAAGACTCTGTCTCTACAAAAAATAAAAAATTACCCAAGCATGGTGGCACATGCCTGTGGTCCCAGCTCTTCAGGAGGCTGAGATGGGAGGATTGCTTGAGCCCACTTGATGGGAGTCTAGAGCTGCAGTTAGCTGTGATCACACCACTCCACTCTAGCCTGGATGACAGTGAGATCCTACCTTAAAAACAAAAAAACAAAAACTCAGAAACAGATCCACATGCATCTGAAAACTGACATGTGATGAAGGTTTCAACAGAAATTAGTGAAGTCTGGGCACAGTGGCTCACACCTGTAATCCTAGCATTTTGGTCAGGAGTTCAAGACCAACCCGGCCAACATGGTGAAACCCCATCTCTACTAAAAATACAAAAATTAGGCAGGTATCATGGCACATGCCTGTAATCCTAGCTACTCAGGAGGATGAGGCACAAGAATCGCTTGAACCTGGGAGGCAGAGGCTGCAGTGAGCCAAGATCATACCACTGCACTTCAGCCTGGGTGTTGGAGTGAGACCCTGTCTCAAAAAAAAAAAAAAAAGGGTGAAGATAGTAGCTAAAAAATACAGGGCTTTTGAGGGGGTGATGAAAATGTTCTAAAATGGACTGTGATAATGGTTTTACAGTTCTGTGACTATACTGAAAGTCATTCAACTATGTGCTTTAAATGGACGAATTGTATGGTATATGAATTATATCTCAATAAAGCTGTTAACATATGAGTGAAGAAAGGCTAGATTGTTTAGATAGTGTTGGAAACACTGGATCACTGTTCAGATAGAAAATGCAGTTCGGCCTCTCCTTCACATCATATACAAAGATGGACTCCACATGGATTAAGGACTAAAATGTAGAAGGCTGCACAATAAGGCTAATAAAAGAAAATGTAAGAGAACATCCTTGTGACCCAGAGTTGGGGAAAGACTTAAAGAAGACCCTTGGCTGGGCGTACTGGCTCACACCTGTAATCCCACCACTTTGGGAAGCCGAGGCGTGTAGATCATGAGGTCAGGAGATCAAGACCATCCTGGCTAACACAGTAAGAACCTGTCTCTACTAAAAATACAAAAAATCAGCTAGGCACAGTCGCACGTACCTGTAGTCCCTGCTACTCGGGAGGCTGAGGCAGGAGAATCACTTGAACCTGGGAGGCAGAGGTTGCAGTGAGCTGAGATTGCGCCACAGCACTACAGCCTGGGCAACAAGAGTGAAACTCCATCTCAAAAAAAAAAAAAAAAAAAAAAAAAAAAAAAAAAAAAGAAGACCCTTGAAGCACAAACTGTAAAACAAAATATGAATATATCAGTTCACTCTTCAATTATACCTTATAGCTATATTTAACATTGAAAAGTTAATAAAACTCATAGATGGTAGAGTGGAAGGAGATATTTGCAATCCTTAAAACTACTGAGATATTAATATCTACAATATATAAAAAACTCCTGGAAAAAAAAAAAACTGCAAATCAGTAAGACCCAAGAGAAAAACAGGCAAAAGACATGCAGAGTTAATTTACAAAAGAGGGAGCCCAAATGGCTAAGAAGTATAGAATGGAATGCTCAAACTCCCTAGTAATCAGAGAAACGTACACATAAATGACATACCAACTAACATCCATCAAAATGGCAAAATTAGAAAAGTGGCTAATGCTAAGAGTTGACAAGGGTGTGGGGGAATAAGAACTCCTGTCTAGTTTTTGTGGAAGTATAAACTGGCATAGACTTTTTAGCATTAGTAAAAAGTGGGTATTCCTATGCCATTTGGCTTCATGATACCATTGCTGGGTATACAGTTGAGTGTATACCTTTGAACAACACAAGTTTGAACTACATGGATCCACTTACATGCAGATTTCCTTCCTCTTCTGCCACTATTGAGACAGCAAGACCAATCCCTTCTCTCCCTCCTTCTTCTTAGCCTACTCAACATGAAAGACAAGGATGAAGACTTTATGATAATCCACTTTCACTTAATGGATAGTAAATATATTTTCTCTTCTTTATGATTTTCTTAACATTTTCTTTTCTCTAGCTTACTTTAAGAATACAATGCATAGTGTATATAACGTACATATGTGTTAATTGACTGTTTGCTATCAGTAAGGTGTCCAGTCAACAATAGACTATTATTAGGTAAATTGTGGGGGAGTCAAAAGTCATACACAGATTTTTGATCATGTGGGAGGTCAGCACCCCAAACCTCACCTTGTTCAATGGTCAGCCATATATCTCCTAGAAATTCTCATACAAATCCACAAGGGAAGGCACATGAGGAAGTTCAACACTGTGTTGCTTATGGTAGCAGGGTACTGGAACCAACCTTGGTGTTCATCCCCAAGGGAATAGATAAGCAAAACGTTATGGATGAATCTTTCAGAATACGATGTCATCCATTGGAAGCAATTAACCAGATATATATGCAGCAACATAGATGGACCTTAAAAATACAGAATTGATTGGCAAATAAAGAGAATGAGGGTTATAACACAATGCCTTTTATATAAGTTTAGAATGCATACATATTCAAAACAACATTATATCCTTAGCAAGGATATGCATACATTTTAGGACATGGAGCCAGCTCACTAGAGTGCCTGGGGTGAGGGGAGCAAGAGAGATGGAGATTGAAAGAGGGATTGGAGGAGCTGGAAAATAAAATCTAAGAGAGGCCTTACTACCTTGCACAGGATAAGGATGGTAACATATTATCCCATGATTAACCCAAGGACTACAGAGGGAGAAGGAAAAAAAAACAACAACGAACAACTGCAGAGCCTGAGATCCTGGGCATGAAACAGAACAGAATCTCCAAGGACTCAGTTTCCTCCTATTCAAAATGGGGATGATATATAAGGAGGTGGGTGTGAGGACTGCGATCCTGTTGGGCAACAGACCTGGCCAGAATTGTTGTTCAATAAGAATAGCAATGCTAACAATAGTACGCTATCCTTGCCGATAGTGTTCGCAGCTTCAGTTCTGCAGAGCTGAAGGCTGACTTGGTGTCAACACCTCTCGCTTTGCTCCCCGGTTCCTGGCTCTCCTATCTCCCTGGTCTCCTTATCTGGGTTGCAGCTAAATAGGAGAGATTTGAAAGGCAAGGTGAAAAGGTGAAAACCTGGGATTATATATATGTATATTTCTATGTTTATATTTATTTATTTCAATTAGAAAAAGGCTCTTCATCCTGTATTCACTGGCTGCTCCCTTTGGATCAATACTTTAGTTAGGTCTTTAGAGAAATGAAATTTATATTCATGCCCCACTGTTCCCTTAGTAACAATCTCCAGCAATCAGATCTGCTCTCTGGTGGAAATGGCCTTTGGAAAGCGCTTCTGCAGCGTGCAGTTGCACAATCTTACCTTTGCCAGAAACTGTTTTCTGATGTAGCCGGTATCTTTTCCAGAAAAAAAAAATTAACTACATTTAAGCAGACTTAACAAGGTCTTAAAATAGATATAAAGTGGTTTCACCCCACAAGGGGAATTCTTAAAATACTAAAGTACTGTTTTTAAGCATAGTCAAGTACTTCAGAAACACTCATTTACATTGCAAACAATTTCTATGCTAATTACAAATGATTCTTTCCCAACCACTAGGTAATATTTTGTGTTACTGTATGTACCTGAGATGAATAAAATTACTTCTGTTTTTTCTTCTTTTATTTTTTTGATCAATATTCATTATTCAAACTGGTCTTTCCACAATTCTTCCAGATTTGCACTTTTATTGTATTTCAGGTATGAATTTGAGAATCCAATCCCATAGTATTGAGGTAAAACCACAAAAATAGATTTATCACAATCACTCCTCTAATAAAAGACTTATTGGAGGATCTGAGAGTCACAACCCTCTTTGTGACTCTCAGATTCTCCAATAAGTCTCTTTCAAACATTCTATACTTCTCCAACAACTGAAACTCCCCACGCTGACTTTGCTTCTTTGTAAAGAAAATGGAAGCCCTAGGCTGGGCACAGTGGCTCACACCTGTAATCCCACCACTTTGGGAGGTTGAGGTGGGTGGATCACCTGAGGTGACGAGTTTGAGACCAGCCTGGCCAACATGGTGAAACTCTGTCTCTACTAAAAATACAAAAATTAGCCAGGCATGGTGGTGGGTGCCTGTAATCCCAGGTACCCAGGAGGCTGAGACATGAGAATCGCTTGAACTCGGGAGGTGGAGGCTGCAGTGAGCTGAGATCTTGCCACTGCACTCCAGCCTGGGTGACAGAGCGATATCCTGTCTCAAAAAAAAAAAGAAAAACAGAAAATAGAAGTCCTAAGATGCCCTCAATGGCAGACACCAACCAAACCTATGAACTCACCTGCGTCTCCATCACTTCCTCCTTCTACCTTTCGGGCCCCCCTTTCTGGTTCCTCACTCTTTTTTTTTGAGATGTTGTTTTGCTCTTGCTGCCCAGGCTGGAGTGCAAAGGCATGATCTCGGCTCACCACAACTTCCACCTCTCAGGTTCAAGCAATTCTCCTGCCTCAGCCTCCTGAGTAGCTGGGATTACAGGCATGTGCCACCACACCCGGATAATTTTGTACTTTTAGTAGAGACAGGGTTTCTCCATGTTGGTCAGGCTGGTCTCAAATTCCCAACCTCAGGTGATCCGCCCACCTTGGCCTCCCAAAGTGCTGGAACTACAGGTGTGAGCCACCACACCTGGCCTCAGGTTCCTCAGTCTTAGTGACCTTTCACTCTTCTGAATGATTTCTCAACTTATTCTTCTCCATGAGGTCCTTCCCACGAGGCATCAACTGGCTGCCAACAGAAACCCTCAAGCCCACACCCCTCCAGCCACTCTGGTCTCCCTCCTCCTCCCCTTCTTGCTCACATTTATTGGAAAAGCCAGGCTTCTCACCTCCCACTCACTCCTCAGCCCACGCCCCGTGACTCTGCCATGGAAACTGATCATTTGGAGGTCACCACTGGTCTTGTTGCTAAATCCAGTGGACCCTCCCAGTCCTTCTTTATTCCACTGACCACTCTGCCTCTTGGCTTTCCTACCGCACTGAGCTCATCTCCCTCCTACCTCTCTGCAGGGTTCTTCAGATTTCTTTGTAGATTTCTCTGTGATTCTCCTTTAAATGCTGGTGTTCCTAGTGCCCAGGTTCCCTGCTCCCTCTCTACAGATCTCCTGGGTGAGCACACCATGACTTGCCTTTAGTGTTCACTGATGACTTTGAGATCTGTGTCTCCATCCCACACTTCCCTCATGAGCTCCAGACCTCAAGGCCCAGCTCCTTCTGGATGGCTCCTTGGATGGCTCCCAGGCCTCTCAAACTCATCAAGTCCTAAACAGAACTCCCCAAACCTGCTCTGTCCTCAATGTTCCAAGAATGGTATTACTAGCCAACAAGCACATGAGATTTGTTAGGACTTCCTGCTCCCTTATCACCAAAGGCCCCAACCCCAATCAATCAATGAACACAAAGTCTTGTCCATCCTACCTTCCATTATATCTCAACTCTGTCTTCAACCTCTCTTCATCCCTGCCCTGGTCCTAGTTACCATTATTCTCATCTAGGGTCGTCGGACCTCATCCTGGTTTCCCAAATCCATCCTGACCCCTCTAGTCCATCTTTCACACTGTAGCTGGAGAATTTCCTCCAAAATACACACTGTTGGCCTGGCACAGTGGCTCACGCCTGTAATCCCAGCATTTTAGGAGGCTGAGGCAGGTGGATTGCCTGAGCTCAGGAGTTTGAGATCAGCTTGAGCAACATGGTGAGACTGCATCTCCACTAAAATACAAAAAATTAGATGGGTGTGGTGGCACACACCTGTAGTCCCAGCTACTGGGGAGGCTGAGGCACGAGAATTGCTTGAACTGGGGAGGAAGACGTTGCAGTGAGCCAAGATCATGCCACTGCACTCCAGCCTGGATGATAGAGCAAGACTCTGTCTTCAAAATAAATAAATAAAATAAAACACAAATTGTTATTTCATAATGTTCTCTGCTGAGTGTCACTGCCTTCAGGTTAAAGTCCAAACTCCTTATTAATAAGCCCTTATTGCTTAATCTGACCTGGCCTACAGCTCTGGCCACATCTCCCTCCACAGTCCTCCTCTCTCTTCATGTTCTTTTCAGCTCCTTAGACCCACCGTTCCTTTTTGCCTCCAGGCCTCTACGCATACTGTCTACTCTTGGACACTCAGCCTGGCCAACTTGCATTTATCAGCATATGTGTGGGTGGTGTGACAGAGTGGACTTTGGAGAGATGCAGGCATGGGTTTGAATTCTAGCTCTGTTCTTTTCAAGCTGTAAAAACTTAAGGATTCAACCAATCTCTCTGAGCCTCAGAGTCCTCATTCTCAGAGACATGCATCATGATACTTACCATGTCTCCATATATTGATTTCTCTTTGCAATCACCTGACCCATCTCCACCCACCCACTCTCACCTGCCTTTCCTGGGAACTGACCCTTCTTCCCTAAGCACATAGAGACCATGGTGGTTTCTGGCTGCCATGTTAGCCCAATAGGACGCAGCCCGCTCTCCACAGATGAATGGGTCAGAGGTTGGCACCATCAGCTACTATGTCCATTTAGGAACTGGAACCCAGAGAGAGCCACACTGGATTTTTTTCCCATATGGATAGACTTAACTATAGACCGAATGGCTGTATATCAGTAGCCCTATGTTCCCTTATGGCTGGTAAGCAGAAAAAGCTGGTTTGCATAAGAGTAGATGGAAGCTAATGTACAGAGGAAGCAAAGGCCCAGAGAGGAAGAGAGGGTGGAAGCAGAGAAAGGGTCTCGTACATTTAATGTCCTGGTTTCAGTGACTGACTGAGGCGAGCTGCACTGAGCCTGTGAGAAACCTGTATGCCTAAACAACAACAACAAAAAATCTCCTTAAGGCCAGGCGCAGTGGCTCACTTCTGTAATCCCAGCACTTTGGGAGTTCAGAGGCTGACCAATTGCTTGAGCCCAGAGGTTCAGGACCAGCCTGGCAACATGGGAAACCCTGTCTCTACAAAAAATACAAAAAAAAAATAATTAGCTGGGTAGGCGTGGTGGTGCATGTCTGTAGTCCCAGAAACTCTGGGACTGAGGTGGGAGCCCAGGAGTCAGAGGTTGCGATGAGCCAAGATCAAACCACTGCACTCTGCATTCAGCATGGGTGACAGGGACCCTGCAGCAAAAGAAAAAAAAAAAATTCCCCCTTAAATAGCTAGCATGAGTTTTTATTACATGAAACAATGAAGTCCTGGCCGGGCGTGGTGGCTCACGCCTGTAATCCCAGCACTTTGGGAGGCCGAGGCGGGTGGATCACGAGGTCAAGAGATCGAGACCATCATGGTCAACATGGTGAAACCCCGTCTCTACTAAAAATACAAAAATTAGCTGGGCATGGTGGCACTTGCCTGTAGTCCCAGCTACTCGGGAGGCTGAGGCAGGAGAATTGCTTGAACCCAGGAGGCGGAGGTTGCGGTGAGCCGAGATCGCGCCATTGCACTCCAGCCTGGGCAACAAGAGTGAAAACTCCGTCTCAAAAAAAAAAAAAAAAAAAAAAGAAACAATGAAGTCCTAAGTAATTTTATCTATTTCATGAAACAATATTGTGAAAATTAGAAATGAGATATGTACACATATAGTAGATATTCAATAAATAAAAATATTATTCTTAATATGTACTCAATGGATGAATGAGGCAAGGACTGAGGGAGGGATGCTGGAACTCTCTGCACCCATTTCTTTATAATGGTTTCAGAAATAGGGCCCAGTGCTTAACTCTATATCATCCCATGAGTTTTTGAGTTTCTTTTTTCTTACTTGAAAAGTATAATATTTTGGTAACTCTGAAAAGAGGAGAAAATTACACATAATTTCACCCCATCAAATTGAAGCAGATATTTTCTTTTTTTTTTTTTTTTTGAGATGGCATCCCCCTCTGTCACCCATGCTGGAATGCAGTGGTACAATCTCAGCTCACTGCAATCTCTGCCTCCTGGGTTCAAGCGATTCTTCTGCCTCAGCCTCCCAAGTAGCTGGGACTACAGGTGCCCGCCACCATGCCCAGCTGATTTTTGTATTTTTAGTAGAGACAGGGTTTCACCCTATTGGCTAGGCTGGTCTTGAACTTGGGATAATTTCTAGGAGTGGAATTATAAGGTCCAAGTTTATGGAATTCTTTAAGGCTCTTGCTGTGTTAATGTTTTGCTCTTTAAAGAAATAAACAGTCTGCCTTAATTTCCAGGAGTGGAATTTTAGTGGGGGAGGAGAGGAGAGTGGCTTTTTGTCCTCTCAGAATCAACTCCCAAAGGAGGGACAGATGGAATGCACCAGGTTATGGGGCCCAACTTGGTCCCCTTCCCACCCTCCCCCACACCACTGCAGGGCAAGCTTCTCTACAATCCCAGGCATTTGAGGGTAACGGCAAAGATCCAAAGACTTGGGTTCCAGGTCTCGGTTCCACATTTCACCAGCTGAATGACTCAGGTAGTTACTTGGGTGCCTGAGGCCTCAGTTTTCCCATCTGTTAAATGAAGCATATTATCTCTACTCTGGAGATGCGCATTTGTCTTGAAGGTGAAGAGGAGCAGGGAATCAATTCTAAAGCCCTATTCTAAGCCATGATGCTGTTTAGCCCTACAAGGAAACAATGGTGCTCAGTACCAGGCTCCATTTTTGAGAAGGTGCTAGAGGAATGGTGGCGGAGAGTATTGAATCAGAGGGTCTTACCCACTCAGCTGCTGCTAAGTGATTAGGGGCCCACTCAACAGCAGATGAGGCCAGGGCAGGAGTGAGCCTCCAGATAAACTCCCCTTCTGGCCCCCCAGCATCTGGCTGCATTCTGGGGGGCTAGAGTGGTAGCTACCCCACTGTTGCAGGGGCTGCAATAGCAGTGGCAGGATTCTTTGGCTTTAATCCACAACCCCTTTCTCCCCCAAACCCAGGCGGCCTCTGTAGGTTCCCATGACAACAGCATGCCTGGGAAGGACCAGCTTGAGGAAAAAACAGATTTTACTGTAAGAAAAAACTGGCCAGAAGCCACAGTCCGGGCAAGCTGGGACAGGAGCTCTGCAGTGGGGCTGGGTCCTGGGACACAGACCACAGAGAGGGGTGAGCAGCAGCTCTGTGCTAGGTGCTGACATTTCCAGCACTTACAATAGCCAGATACTATTAAATGTGCTGTCTATGTATTGGGTTATTTGATCCTCATGATAATGAGGTGGGTACCATTGTTATCCCTGTTTCACAGATGAGGTGACAGTGGTATGGTGAGGTTCAAACCTGGCAGCCTGACGTCAGTGCCTGCATTATGCACCCCTTGGAAGTCATAACTCTCATCTCTATAGCCTTTAGCAATTGATAAGTGACAGTTTCATTCTATCCTCACAGCATTTTTCCAAGATTAAAGATTATTATTCCCATGTTACAGATGAGGAACTCAAAGGTCAGACAGGTTAAGCAATGTGCCTTAAATCACACGGCTAGCAAGTAATAGAGCTAGGATTTGAACTCACATGTTTCTGAATTCAAAGCCCATGGTTGTTACTAAGGTGCCAGGAAATAGATCTGAGCCTTCCTATCCTCCAGTGGGTACATTTGCCCATAAGCCCGGGAGAAGGGTCATGTAGCACAGGTTAGCTTTAAACATGTGAGCGGGGCCCATTTCTGTGTGGTCAGTGCCATGCCAACCCTCTCCCAACACATACACATGCACACATGCACGCACACATGCACACACGCATGGTGTGAACACAGGCCCTGGCAGGCAGATGCCATCCTCCTCCCAGCCAGGAATGGGCCTGCCTACTCACAACAGGCTTCTCAGGCTGGTTAGCCTGCCCACACCTGATTGCCTCACCTGGGAGAGGCTGCTGGAAGGCATGGAAGGCGTATCTCCCCACCCCAACTCATTCTGTGTAACCAGGCTGGGGCATCCCAAGGAAGGGAGAAAATTCTTGAGGTCTGTGAGACCCCTGGGATGTGCTGGGTTTTTTATTTCTAAACCAAATGGGAGCCTAAACTTCAGAGCCTGGAGCCTAGGATGCTTAGAGTAGGGAAGGTTCCGACGTCCCTAAAGGACTCTTCCTATTGTTCTTCCAGTGTTTGTTTGTTTTTTCTTTCTTTTTTGAGGGGGAGAATCCCACTCGGTCACCCAAGCTGGAGTGCAGTGGCATGATCACAGCTCACTGCAGTATCAAATTCCTGGGCTCAAGTGATCCTCCTGCCTCAGCCTCCCGAGTAGACGGGGCTACAGGAGCACAGCACCGTGCCCGGTTAATTATTAAATGTTTTTTGGTAGAGTCAGAGTCTCACTATGATGCTCAGGCTCCAGAATTCATTTTTTACTTAGTATATTTCATTACCTTTCCCCTGACTTAATTATTTTCTAGACGGTGGACTTGGATTTTTTTTTTTTTTTTTTTTTTTTTGAGAAGGAGTCTTGCTGGAGTGTAGTGGCATAATCTCGGCTCACTGCAACCTCTGCTTCCCAAGGTTGAAGCGATTCTCCTGCCTCAGACTCCTGAGTAGCTGGGATTACAGGTGCCCACCACCATGCCCAGCTAATTTTTGTATTTTTAGTACAGACGAGGTTTCACTATGTTGGCCAGGCTGGTGTCGAACTCCTGACCTCAAGTGATCTGCCTGCCTCAGCCTCCCAAAGTGTTGGGATTACAGGTGTGAGCCACCATGCCTGGCCACCTTTGATTTTTAAAAGTCCCCCATTTCCTGTGGTAGGTGCAATGGCCCTCTGTCTATGTCTTTCTATCTCATCTCTGATAGACTAGTTCATATTTTCCACTGGGAGCTTACCTCTAAAATCACGTTTGCATAAGACCAGTCATTCCGCAGATATTGATCATATGGCTTCTCCTCAAAGGCAGGGTATATACGGGAAACTAAAGACACATTCAGACCCACCCCTTCCCATCCCCTACTGAATTAAAGGGAGGCAACAGAAGCCTCAAGTCCTGCCAGGTTCCCTTGGAGATGGTGGGCTAGATAAGGGGCAGAGACCTATAGACCTGTCTTGCTGCAGAAAGCTCTACACATTTGGTTCCTGGAAGCAGAGCAAAGGTTCTATCCCCAACTTCATCAGTCTGACCAGACGGGGGACCATCTACTCCCCAGTGAAGCATACACCTAAAGTCCTTGGGGAAGACATGGAAACTATCCTAAGAGGCTTGGACAGCCCAGCTTTCTCCAGCCTCCACAGACCCTGCCACGCCCACACATAAACCCCATTTCTTCTCCATGCCATACTGCAAAGAACTGGAGCAGCACACTGAGCACCCTACAGTTTCTCCCTGCTGTAGTTGTCACCCTTGAAGCCTTTCTCCACACATCCATCCACAGGACAGCATAGACTCCAAAGTGGAGGTGGGCAAGAGAGAGAGGCTGCAGACTCAGGGAGAAGGAGAGCAAAAAAGTGAGGAGATAGGGCTGCTGGGAGAGAGAACAGGAGGTCAGAGTTGGGGACCATGCCCAAAATATGTCAATACCATGTCTGTTTTCTTCCTCTGGGGAGAGGGGGCATCACTGCTGCCTGTAGTACTGAGCACCTGTGCTCCCCCAGCCCCCTCCAACCTGGCCTGGGCATGCAGTGGGCATTCAGTAAGTGCACACTAGAGCTGGTGGTTATGTTGATAAGATGACGGCACAGCACTCAGTCTGCAAAGTCCAGACTTCTGTCTCTCTCACCCCCTGGGAATTTCATAAATAAATCTCTGGACCTGTTCCAAGAAGAATTTCAAGGCTTCTCTGCGTGTGTGTGTGTGTGTTTCCAGAAACACAACAATTTTACATGATGCCTGGTGTGCAAACTCCTAAGCAACCCGTGGAGAGGAATGAGGAGTTGGGCATGGCAAAGAGAAGGTGGACGGACCAGGTCACGCTGGGCTGGCGCAGGCCGGGAAACCAGCAGTCGACGGCGGCGGTTTGAGCCCAGCCCCTGCAGCTGGCAGCTGCTAACCTGGCTCCCCAGACGCCCAGTCTGCCCCAGGCTCAGATTGCCCAGCCTCCCCTCCCCCACCCTTGGGCTTTGGCAGGATTCTCCATCAGGTTTTTGCAAAGTGCCGGGGTCTTAAAATAGCATAAAGGCCTGCGCGCGCGTGTGCGTGCACGCGCGCGCACACACACACACACACACACACACACACACACACACTATAGTGTCAATTCCTGTATCACAGAATGAGGATCAAAAAGGAGGGAGAGTGGAGGGTGAAGCGAGGACTTTGGGGCATCTTCCAGAGCCAAGAGCAGTGAGACACCAGGCAGGAAACAGGGGTGGCACTTGGTGTGAGGAAGGAGAATGGGGAGGAGAAAACAAGACAGAGCCTGTGTCTGGGTGTATGTGACAACATGACAGAGCTAATAGTCATGTCTGGAGTGTGATGTGTTTATGTGGAGCTGGGATCATGAAGGCCAAGGCTATGTTGGTGTGGCCAGTTTGGCAAGGGGAAGCTGGATTTCCCTCCTGGACTGTGAACTCCTGGGAACCAAGAACTAAGAACTTTATCCTCGCCATTCCCAGGGCCTCGCCCAGTGCCTGACACAGACACTAAATACATGTTCCAAGAATAAATAGACGATGGACGGATACACGGATTTGCTACACTATCAAGTGGTAACCATAAGGATAGTACCATTTCAGAGGGCAACATTGGACACAAGCACCCCAAGGTTAGAAGATGTGGTCGATCCACGTGCTGAATGCTGAGAAGGAAAGGGAAGTGACCACCACCCTGGTAGATTTTAGGATCTGTCTGGGGAAGATGAGATTAACACAGAGAGGTGGGGAGAAGGCTTCCCAAAGGAGTCAGGGCCTGAGCTGGTAGAATTACTTGAGCTGGCGTTCTAGCCAGGGCTCACAGGCTACAAGGACAACCACAGTCAAATCAGTGGAAGTGAAAAGAGGATTTCCTGGGAAGGCAGATGGCAATCTCAGAGAACCCAGTCATGGAAAATATAGTCAGCTCTCATGGGATCTGGGAAGAAGCTGGGCTGGTTATATGTTGGGGACTCGGTTAGAGTGGCGAGGCCGGAGGGTGTGTGTGCATGGACACATTCCCAGCACACCTGGGGTAAACGCCGGGGGTATCTGGCTTCTCCTTTCCCCAGGCCTCTGCTCTGCTCTCTTCTGGCTCACCCTGGCCCAGGGTAGCTTCCAGCTAGTCTCCACCGCCTGTCACCACCTAAGTAACTTGGTTTTTGCACATTCTTAGTTCAAATGCTCCTGAGAAAGGACTTGCATGGCTCAGCCAGTTTGTTTCTTCTTTTCCCTTGGTTCAATACCCAACCTTGGGGTAAGCATGAATGGCCAAAGGGCAGACCATGGGAACTCCCCTAGGAGAAGTGGGTGAAGCAGGTGACAGCGACAGACTGTGGTGATCCAGACAGAAGGAAAACTGTGAGGCACCTGTGTGTGTGTGTGTGTGTGTGTGTGTGAGTGTGTGTGTGTGTGAAGGGGGTGGGTGGGGGAAGCCAGGATGACAGAGGAGTTGTCAGGACAGGGGTGAGCCAGGTGACCTTGGGCAAATTACTTAATCCCTCTATGCCTCAGTTCCTTGTCCCTACCATAGGGTGAATAATACTACTCTCATGCAACCGCATGTGAAGATTAAGTAAATAATCTGTGTCAAGCTCCTAGGAGTCAATGTTCAGTCTCTGCATGTATTGTGACGTGCAGGGGAGTTAGGATGGATAGCAAGTTCTCATCAGGTGAAGGCTTTACTACCAGTTTAGGCTCTGTTCTGGGCAAGTCACATGTCTTCTCTGAGCCTCAGATTCTTCATCTGTGAAACAAGGGAGTCCAACTAAGTCATTTCTCAAATCCCCTCTTGATTTAGAAAGCCATGCTTTTGGCTTGGCCATAGGCAGCCTGTAGATTCTGAAGAAGGCAGATGACAGACAAAATGAAGCAGGCTTTCTTAGAATACAGTATGTCACAGTGTGCCTGGTGGACTGGAAGAAGGGTGACCAGGAGGCAGGGAGGTTACAGCACCAGCATTCCCAGACATGTGTTGTAAAAGATTCTGGACTGTGGCATCACAGGAGGGGACCAGCCAGATAGGCAAAAGCTGTGAGGTCCACAACAAAAGGAAAATGACCAGAAGAGCAATCCCACTGGGCATCCCAGATAGATAGAAACCGACATATTCATCATCAAGGCTGAGGGCACAGGGCCTATTTCCAAGGAGGCACTGGGGGAATGGATGGGGTCGAGGGGAGGATGAGGTCAGTGTGAAGGTTAAAACAAAGAAAGAAGGCTTGCTTCTAAAAATCGTGCAATTGCCTCTGGAGTAGAAAGTGAGCAAGAAGAGTCTGGGAGGGTTTTCTTTAGGTACACCACAGCTCCACACCATCCTGTGGGACTGCTAAGCTCAGACTGTAGACTGATGACCACAGCAAGACCCTAACATTGACTCTGGCCTTTGGGCTTCTCGGGCCCAGAGCAATCCCTCTAATTCGCCCATATCTTCAGCCACCAGGCATATCTCATCCAAGTTCTTTCCATTGCCTAACCTGCCCTCCCTCTGCTTCCCTCACCACCCTGGCTCATTTGTCCCTTTACCAGCTACTATGGCCCTACCCCCACCCCTTCAACCTCCAACGGCCCCTCTTCAGCTCCCAGCCTGGACTGCTGAGCATTTCCCGAGGAAATGGTATTATAAAAGAGGCTTGTTATGACCTCGACTTTATGTTCTGCAGTCCTGGCTGGGCCCCAGGATTGGGGCCACTCTGACAATCCCTTTCTGCTTTTCTATGTCCCTGGACACCACTCTTATTCTCCACAGTGGGCTTTTTTTTTTTTTTTTTTTTTTTTTTACAAATCCTTACCACCTTCCTCAAGCACATCTATCATCATATGCCACCATGCCCCCTGAGCATACTGTACCAAAACAGAGGGCCTGACTGAGAACATCAGGATGACCCTTCATGCCTATAAACTTTCTCTTGGTTTACCTCATTCCTCCAACTCTAGCAAGGTAATCTCCTCCAGGCCAAGGCTAAACACTGTACCTTTGGATCTTGATCCTGTGTTCCTCATCTACCCTGGGTTCTGCCTCCATCACTTATTACTTCTTCTTCCTGTAACTTTGAACTCTTCTTGGTTCTTTTATTGAAGTCTAAGCTGCAGTTTCTCTCCTATTATTAAAGCAATAAAAGAGAATAAACACTCCTTTCACCTTGTGTATCCTTCTGCAATCCCCTATTCTTTTTCTCTTGTCCAGTCTGGAAATCTTTATTTTTAAATTGGATTATTTAGTCCATTTACATTTATTGTAATCACAGATCTATTTGGATTTATTTTCACCATCTTATTTTCTTCTTTCTATTCATCCCACTTTACCACAGATTCAGTATCACTTGTCTTGGGACCAGAGTATTTCGGATTTCAGAGTTTTTAAGATTTTGAAATATTTGCATGGTACTTACCTGTTGAACATCCCTAATCCACAAAACCAAAAATCTGAAATGCTGCAATGAGCATTTCCTTTGAACATAATTTCAGTGCTCAGAAGATTTCAGATTTTGGAGCATTTGCAATGTGGATTTTTAGATTAGGAATGCTCAACCTATACTATCCTTTTTATCCTTTCTCACTTCCTTTTGGATGATTTTGTACATTCTATTTCTTCATTCTCTTAACCTGGAAGTTATACACTCTGTTTCTCTTCTATTAGTGAATACCTGTTAGTAAAGTATGTATGAATTCATATATGACATATATCTTTTAGCCCTCCTTGATCTTTAAAGCCATTTCTGTGAATATACAATTTTCTTTTTTTTTTTTTTTTTGAGACACAATCTCACTCTGTTGCCCAGGCTGGAGTTCCATGGCATGATCTTGGCTCACTGCAACCTCCACTTCCTGGGTTCAAGCAATTCTCTTGTCTCAGCCTCCCAAGTAACTGGGATTGTAGGAGCCTGCCACCACACCCGGCTGATTTTTGTATTTTTAGTAGACACGGGTTTCACCATATTGGTCAGGCTGGTCTTGAACTCCTGACTTCAGGTTATCTGCCTGCCTCGGCCTCCCAAAGTAATGGGATTACAGGCATCAGCTACCACGCCCAGCCTCTGTGAGTATACAATTTTAAGTTGACTGTTATTTTTCTCTTGGGCCTATTTTAGATTTTTGTCTATGTAGATTATATTTCTTAAAATTTGGTCTGTGAGAATTCCTTGTAGCCTGAGTTGAATTTGGGTTCCTCTACAAATGATTCGCTCTTCTTTCTTCCAGGTACTGCCAGGAAGTACTACCGGCCTCAGACCACTTGAATCTAAATAGTGTGTAGTTTTTCAGACCACCTAGGGTGAATTTGGAATAAAATCACATCATGGAGGCCAGCTTGCAGTTATGAATTCTCAGGGGATATTTTCCCCCATTCTCACTCAGAGCCAAGGTTTAAGTCAGGCAGTTTTCCTTGTAGTCTCCTGGAGGAGTGAATTATTTCTTTTTCTTTTCTTTTCTTTCTTTCTTTTTTTTTTTTTGAGATGAAGTTTCACTCTTGTTGCCCAGGCTAGAGTACAATCTCGGCTCATTGCAAACTCCACCTCCCAGATTCAAGTGATTCTCCTGCCTTAGCCTCCCCAGTAGCTGGGATTACAGGTGCATGCCACCACACCTGGCTAATTTTTGTATTTTTTTTTAGTAGATGGGGTTTTGCCATGTTGGCCAGGCTGGTCTTGAACTACTGACCTCAGGTAATCCACCTGGCTTGGGCTCCCAAAGTGCTGGGATTACTGGCATGAGCCACTGTGCCCAGCCTGAGGAGTAAATTATTTTTAATCCCTCTTTAGATGAAGCGTATTACCCTTTGTGGGTCACAGCCTTGTGCACAGGATCTATTATTAGACTCCCCACTTTGGATGAGCATGAGCTTTGTTTCCTGTCTCCCGTATCCTGCTTGCCTATGAAAACCAAAGTTCAAGCTCACTTGGTCTGGAAAGTCTCTGAACAGAAAAGCCAGCTTTGGTGATCAGCTTTCCTCTTTGATTCTTAGTTGTTTACTTGAGTATTCACTTTCTTGCTAGTTGACTGAGCATTTTGAGTTGTTTTCAGCAGAAGATTTGCTCAAGAAACCTGGTTTACCATTCCAAAGGAAATCCAAATTTCCCCCTCCCATCATAGCCAAGTCCTTTTAACTAATAGATGATACTCAGTCTCTCTAAGCCTTGACCCCCGCTTATAGCCTTCCGAAGTTAGCTCTTCACCTCATCCTCCACTGAGTCTGCTCAGGTAAACGTCACCAATCAGCTTCAAGTTACCAAAGTCCTAAGAGACTCTTGTTCTTCATCTTACTTGACTGCTCAACATTACAAACTATGCACCTCTTGAAAGCCTCTCCTGCCTTGGTTTCTATTATTTTGTTTTTCCCAGGTTCTCCTCCTACTGCTATCACTGTCCCTTCTCTGTCTTTTCTTTTTTGCTGGTATGGCTGTACTTCCAGAATTCTCTTGCTCCTTTGAGCTGTTTGAATATCTGTGATATGCTGCTAACTTCCAAATCCACATCTCTGTGGCTCCAGGTACCTTCAAACTCAGTATGTCTGACAAGAAACTCATTAATTTTTTTTTTTTTAATTTTTTGGAGATGGAGTCTCTGTCACCCAGGCTGGAGTGCAGTGGTGTGATCTCAGCTCACTGCAACCTCTGCCTCCTGGGTTCAAGTGATTCTCCTGCCTCAGCCTCCCAAGTAGCTGAGATTACAGGTGCCCACCACCATACCTGGCTAATTTTGTATTTTTAGTAGAGACAGGGTTTCTCCAGGTTGGTCAGGCTGGTCTTGAATTCCCGACCTCAGGTGATCTGCCTGCCCCGGCCTCCCAAAGTGCTGGGATTACAGGCATGAGCCACTGCGCCTGGCCAAGGAAATCATTTTCTTTTTCCCAAACCTGTCCGTCCTAGTCTTCTGAATGAAACTGCCAGGTAGCTAGTCACCTAAGGTTATCCTAGAGTCATATGGGGTCATCCCCTTTCCTCATTTCCCATATCTAATCAATTTTGTCATTTCTACCTCTTTGAAATCTTGAATCTATTTCTCTTTTCCACCTTCACATTGCTGCTCCCTGGGGTCGGGTCCTCCTCCTGTCTTGCCTGGGCTATGGGTTTTGTCTCCTCTTTGGTTTCCTTACAACCAGTCTTGTCCCTCTCCAACCAGCCTCTGTACAAAGTTCAAATGCACTTGGTTCAGCAAAGTGATCTTCCTAAAACATAAATATGATCAGTTTACAAATATGATCCGTTTTGCCTTTCCTAAAACACAAACATGATCAATTTACACTTAGAAGCTTTCCAAGTGTACTGAAGAGGGTCTCCTGTTAGACCCCCGCTTCAGTGTGCTCCATCTCCAAGTAGACTTCCATGTCTGCCTAGCTCACCACTATTACCTTTCCACTCTCCATCACCTTCAACCTGCGTCTTCTGGGTGTGCCTCTGGGCTGCTCACAGTCCTCCTAAATGCCAGGCAAAACAGTCTCCTGCCATCTCCTACCCTCCCTGACACGGGCCTAATCTGGGGAGGACTCTTTGATCTTCCAAGAATTAGCATAGCCTGTCTCTTCATGAAACCTTTCCCAGCTCCTCAGCCTGTCCCCTCACAACTGAATCATTCATGCCCCCTTAGTGGCCCCATTGGCTCTTTACAGGCTTGTGTCCTAGCAGAGATAACCCGTTGTTGCTTTTTCTCATGCTTGTCTCTATTAGATTTTAAGTTTGATGAAGGCGAGTACTATCACTTATCCACATCTATATGTTGTGCCTGGCATACTGCAGATGCTCAGTAAGTGCTTGTGGAATGGGTGAGTGAAGATGAGCCATTGCCTTCTTAGGATGAATGACCCTGCTGCTCACCAAGGCAAATGATCCGCTAGGTAGTGGTGTCTTTATGCATTGTGACCAACATGGCATCTGTCACACTGACTAGTCCCTCTAGTCAGTAGGACTAAGGAGTAAGACTTTTTTCTGGAGAAGTGGCTCCAGCTAGCTCTGGGGAATCTCATGACAAAGAGACAGGGGAGAGCGGAAAAGAAGGTCATAGACTGTGATGTGGGTCCAGCCCTAAGATGAGGAAGGCTTACGAAATGGACACTTACTGAAGCCTTCAGGGATGGTGAGGAGAGCTAGGAGGAGGCATCCTTGGGCTAGGCTGTGGGAAGGAGCGAAGGGCACAACAGGGACTGGGCAGTCTCCATGCAGCACAGGACCTAAAAGGAAGGCAGACATTGGCTGGACACCGTGGCTCACGCCTATAATCCCAGCGCTTCGGGAGGCCGAGGCAGGCTGATAACAAGGTTGAGAGATCAAGACCATCCTGGCCAATATAGTGAAACTCTGTCTCTACTAAAAATGCAAAAATTAGCTGGGTGTGGTGGTGCATGCCTGTAGTCCCAGCTACTCAGGAGTCTGAGGCAGAATTGCTTGAACCTGGGAGACGGAGGTTGCAGTGAGCCCAGATCGTGCCACTGCACTCCAGCCTGGTGACAGAGCGACACTTTGTCTCAAAAAAAAAAAAAAAAAAAGGTAGACACATCACCCAGGAAAGCTCTAGTGAGGAGATGCCACAGACTGTCACAAATGGGCTGTGAGGCATATGACTAGCCCCTCCCCGGCTTCACTTCATTTTCCACCTTCAGCTGGGTCCTCAAGACCAGTCCCTAGAAAAGCAGGAGATGCTGTGGTGTTGAAGAAAGTGCAGGACCAGTGGCTGTGGCTCTAACGATGGATTGCATTTGAGCCTGGGCAAATCGCTTACCTCCTCTAGGTCTCAGTTGCTTCACTGGGGCACACTCTGACATGCCTCAACCACTTCATAGGATTGTAGTGAAGGTCGACTCATGATGATGATAGCTATTCTTTTTATATCGCTTCCTATGTATCAGAGATTATGCTAAATGCTTTATTACCATATTTTATCAATACTAACATCTCTATGACAGAACTATTATTAGCTCCATTTTATAAGATGAGTAAATTGAGGTTTAGGGAGGTAAAGTATCTTGCCCAAAGTCCACTGCTATCCAATGAGCTGATGGAGCTGACACAGGTGGCATTTGGTCTGTGGACCCAGTGTTCTGGTTCCCTGATCTGCATATTTAGCTGTGTGGCTGACTTTACTGTCTAGGAGTGAAGAAACCACACGTCCCCTCTGGGACCCCTGGCTCCCTCCTCCTTGGCTTCAGAGATGTGCTCCTGAGGGGTTGGCTTTCCTTCCTAACTACAGGGGTTGGTGACTGTACTGGATTGACTAGCATCCCCCCAAAATTCGTGTCTACCAGGAACCTGCGAATGTAATCTTACTTGGAACGAAGACCTTAGCAGATGTAACCAATTAAGATCATTTGCACTCATACTGGATTAGGGAGGGCCCTGATCCAATGACTGGTATCCTTATAAGAAGAGAGAAATTTGGACAGAGATGCAGACATAGAGGGAAGATAACCGTGTGAAGACATGGGGTTATGCTTATGCAAACCGAACAACACCGAAGATTCTAGGAACCACCAGAAGAGGCAAGGAAGGATTCTTCCCTAGAGCCTTCAGAGAGCACATGGCCCTGCCAACACCATGGTTTCAGATTTCTAGCCTCCAGAACAGTGAGAGAATACATTTGTTATTTTAAGCTACCCAGTTTAGTAGCAGGCAACTAACACAGTAACCTAGCACTGTGTGCACCACAGCTGGACGCATAGAGCATGGATTGGAGACCACTGAGATGGATGGGGTGGGGTGTGCCTATTTGAGGGCAATGAGGAAGAGGAGAATAAGAGTTATTTGCTCATCCAGCTACATTGACCAACTTGTAGACAATACCTCCCCATGACTTTATGTGTGTGATTGTGTGTACACTGTTTGGCGAGTGTCTTCAGCTTTATTTTTTCTGGATATGACAATGGGAGTTCTTCAGGTTGGTGAAACTTAGAAGGTGAGAATTCAATTTAAGAAACTTTTCCCCCTACCTCCTGGCCGTCCTTTCCACCCGTAGATCTCAGATGGTAAAACCGTGCTTAGAGAGGTTCACACCTTGCCCAAGTTTTCACAGCTAGTTAGTAAGAAGCAGAATTTCGATCCAGAATTCTCTGATTGCAAAAATTTGGCCCTTTCCATGATATCAAGTTCTTTCTCAAGCTAAAGGAACTGAACTCCAAGGTGGGCAGATCACTTGAGGTCGGGAGTTGGGGACCAGCCTGAGCAACACGGAGAAACCCCGTCTCTACTAAAAATACAAAATTAGCTGGGTGTGGTGGCGCATGCCTGTAATCCCAGCTACTCTGGAGGCTGAGGCAAGAGAATCCCTTGAACCTGGGAAGCAAAGGTTGTGGTGAGCTGAGATCGCACCATTGCACTCCAGCCTGAACAACAAGAGTGAAGCTACATCTCAAAAAAAAAAAAAAGAAACAGAACTCTTTTCAGAAAAATATGCAGTGATTTGTTTACTTTTTTAGGCATTTTTTTCTAGAGTTGAAAATAACATTTATTTGAAAAATATTTAGATATTATTGAAATGTTTAAAAAAAAGTAAAAAAAAAATAAAAACGCTGGCAGTAACTACTGTCTGTTACTATTGGGTAATATGCTTCCAGTCTTTTTTTCCTATATATACATATTATCAACACAATTTGAATAACACTGTGAACATTTTTGCATTTTGCTTTTTTAATTTAACATTATCCCGCGAACATTTTCTCATGTCATTAGTTTTTGTAAACATGATTTCAAATTACAAAATAATGTTCCATCATATGGATGGGCCATAATTTAACATTTTCTATTGTTTATCTACTTAGTTTCCATCTTTTTACAATGATAAATATGCAAGTTAACATTCTGCATAAACATCTGTCCTCTTATTATTTCTTGAAGACGGGATAATACTGGGTAAATGGATATGAATATTTTAAGGCATTTGAAGCATAATGCCAATTGTTTACCAAAAGGATTCTACCTACCAGCCCAATCAGAATGTCTCACACGGCACCCTCACCCAGACTGAGCGTCATCAGTAAAGAGCCTTGCTATGTTCTGAAAAGGAGCGTGCCGCGATTCCATCTCACAGGCTGCGGCGTCCAGAGGTCGGCACGGGGCAAGGCCAAAGGGAAACCAGTTAGGAGACCGCAGCGATGATCCCGGGGGACGCGCCAGGGGCTTAAGCCTAGGCGCAGGACTGGAGGAACTGGAACACGCACTGGATTCGTAGAATATTCGATTGGGGCGGGGGATCGACGCTGATAAGATAATTCTGCAGCGGGGGGTGCAGGAGAGGGAGGAGACTGCACGTTCGGCTCCGGCCTCCTCCGCGCGGGGTTCCGCACCCATCCGCGAGGTTGGCCGAGGAGCGAGCCCCGCCCACTCCTTTAACAGGGACACTCCCCTTTAAGGCGGGCGCCCGCGCGCGCCCCGGCCCCGCCCTTCGGGGGCGCGCGCGGCGGCCGCGGCGCCGGCTCCGCCGGGAGCGCACGTGCCGGCGCCGGGCGGAGAAGAGGGAGGCGGGAGCCGGGCCGCGGGAGGAGGGGAGGCGCCGGAGGCGCGCGCGCGCGCGCGCTGGGCGCTGCTGGGCTGCGGCGGCGGCGACGGCGGCGGCGGTTACTATGGCGGAGTCGGCCGGAGCCTCCTCCTTCTTCCCCCTTGTTGTCCTCCTGCTCTCCGGCAGCGGCGGGTCCGGGCCCCGGGGGATCCAGGGTGAGTCCTGGGGCTGGGGGCGGGGGCCGGGATGGAGAGGGCCGGGGGAGGGCGAGGCCTCGAGTCGCGGCCGCTGGGCTACAGCGCGCCCCCTCCCCGCGCTCACAATATGGCTGGGCGGGGGGCGCGGAGGAGTCGGGGTGACCCCCAGTCAGCTTCCCCAACCTCCGAGGCGCGGCCGTCCGGCGGCGGCGGAGCTCACGCCGGGCCCCTGGGGACCCGAGCCCTGCTCCAGGCGGAACTGGATTCTGGCAGCTCTCGGGGGTCGCGCTCCCAGCGCCCTCATGTTGCATAGAGGGGAGTCTGGGCTTCCAGCCCCAAGATTTGGAGGTCCGTGGTTTCTGCCCTTCACTGTGTCCAGGGGCGGGGGGCTTTCTTCCCTCCCTCCAGATGCTCCTGGGGGGCGTCCTTCTCCCGCCAAGATTGTGGGGTTCGGGCGGTGGGGTCTTTGCCTTTCCGAGGTATCCGGATGTTTTGAGAGCCCGCTTACCTCAGACTGTAGGGGAAGGGGTCTCTAACCTTTCCTTCAGGTCTTGCACTTGTGTTTCTTACCCTCCCTCCCCTGCCTCCCTACTGTTCTGGGAAAGGGAGTCACATTTCCCCTTCACTCAATCCCTTGAGTTCAGTGGGGCAATCCCCCCCCCCCCCGCCGCCCTCCGGCACACATGCCCGGTGGAAGCTATTTGAAGGAAGTGGGACGAAGAGGCCCCTAAACCTTTTTGGTTGGCTTTGGAATCCCTAACCCTATGGAACCGAGTTCCCCAAGGGTTGATCTCAACCTAGGTGTATTTGCCTTCCTCCTCACCTCCCCCACCCTACCCCGGGGGGCCCATTCAGTTAATCACTTCGTGGATGCGTTTCAGGTGAAATCCTAGAACCTGCCTCCAACCCCCCAAGATTATTTAAAGATCCCACCACTGGACTGTATCCCCGGCCCTTGGTCAGTACTTATTTACCTTCCTACACGATCCCTCTTCCCAGCCCGCCCACCCTTACACACCCCTTACCTTCCAATCCCCACCCTCCTCTCTGTGGAAGCGGGTACCTTTCTGCGGGACACTCCGCTGGCTGTGTTGTTTATGAGGCTTTGGGGGCTGAGAAGAGCAGATGAAACCCTAAAATATTTCATTTAAGAGAGTCGTGGCCAATGTGTTTTGGCCTTGGGGTAGCAGATGAAGGTTATATTTGGCAGTTATATTGAAGCGATTATTGACCCACAGATGGATCTGGGAGAGATCATCAGGATTGTACTCGCTCCTGATTTACAAAGCCTGCTGCTCTGACTTCTCAGCAGCCCCTAACCTTCCAGCAGTGGGAAATCAGGTGTGTTCTGTGGCTCTCCTCGCCACTAAAAATAATGATTCTCAGGTGGGTTCAGTCGTCTTTCATAAACCAGTCAAGAAAAGACACCATGCCACTTTGGAGTCTAAAAACAAGTTCATTATCTCCGGCTTTGATATTTGTTCCCAGTGGTGGAGCCTGTGCAGCGGGGTCTTTGTTCACAGGCTAATGCTTCTCCTAAGCACCTCGTGTGTGTTCTCGGCCTCACTGCTCTGTGGCTTAGGTGTCTGTGCTGTGGGGTTTGAGAAACATGGTGAAGCTGCATGAACAGAGCTTGACATTTGTGGTGAGATAATGATTTGCGTGATTAAGGATGTTCGTCGGGCCTTATTAAGGGCCATGTTTTTGGAATATGTACCATAATGTTCTCTACTGGGGGAGTAAAAAAAAAAAAAAAGGGAGATTGAACCTGTAGGTTTGCCATTTTATGTGTGTATGTATAAATCTTTAAATTCCTCACATAGGAATTTTTATCCTGCCCCTAATATATCCAGGATTTTTAACAGTCATTTCCCTGCTGATCTGATGTAGTGTTTGTGGGGCTTTTCTGGTTATAAGCCTAGTTAAGAATGTTTAACTGATAATCCAACTGGTTCTGAATGGGGCAGAGTTCATTTTTTTGTAACCTTCCTAACTGGATGTTTGTGGGGGTTAAGGTGGATGGGTAAAATAGGGAGTTCGTTTCTTTTTTTGGTAAATTGGAAATTAGGTTGTGTGTCCAGCAAACATTCTCCAGGGCCTTTAAACTTCTTGGCCAGACACTACAGTTTTTTCCGGGACACGTCTAGTTGCCAGTAGTGCATGCTATGGAGACCACTGCTGCAAAAGGCTTAAAGTAAAACGTCAGTTCTGGGAAAATAGAGGCTGTGGGATAACAAGAAGTTGATTTTTTCCCCCCTCCCCTGCATTTCCTATATAGTGCTCCCCTTCGTCGGCTGGAGGAGTGACAGAGCCAGGCAGCTCTGATGCCTGATACTTGAACATGTTGTGAGGGCAGTAAGGGATAGGCGTTTCTATTCATTAATGAATTAACTGGGACTTTGTAAAAGGCCAGTGATAAGGAGAATGACTTTCACTTAGAAATAGCGTTCGTTTGATAGGTCTACATGTTTTAAAGCCTGGCTTTGGAATTTTCACATTAATATTTAAAAATGTAAAATTGAATTAGTAGCGAGAGAACATGACACTCATTTCTTAAGACAAAAGCAACAAGAAAGACATTTGACATTCTCATAGAAACATTTTGAAATTTTGTGAGCAGACTAAAAACCTAATTTCTAGCCAAGCATTGTAGTTTTGTTGAGTGGACATGGATTGTAGGTACAGTGGAAGTGCAGTCTTGTAGAGGATCTTTGATTAGTTTTGTTTAAACAGCTCCTGGAACAGATGTGATAAAATATATTAAAATGGCTACTCTGGTAAAGGTTAGAGCCAGATAGAGGGAGGAGGCTGGTTTTCAGCCCTAGAACTTAGCTCCCTTACAAGTTGTCCTTGAACAAGTAACTTAACCTTTCTGTGACTGCCTCAGTTTTCCCTCTGTAAAATAAGGAAATATTTTGTGTCACTCTTATTGGGACATTTGTGAGACTGACTTACTGATAGCCAGTTGGCGGGGAGGTATTTTTAGACACAATTTCTGACTTCAGTGAATAAGCAATGCTGAGTTACTTTTTTATCTTCTGGAGCAGAAAAACATACTCTGTGATTGATAGATGTACAGCATGTCACAGTGTGGCTAATTTTCTTTGTGCTTTTTTGTAGACCCCTTTCAGATTTCCTCAAGTTAATTTCTGTCTCTGGCAGGCTCTTCCTCAACTAGGCAGCATACCTGTGCTAATCAAAGACAGTCTGGAGGGAGTGACCTGCTTTAGGCTTTATTGGTTTGGCAACGTTTTAATTCTTACGCAACTCTGGGAATGTTTATGGCACTATGTAAATGTTACATAAGAACATGGAGGCTGAGAAGTGGCCAGAATGGTGACTGTGAACACAGGAAGGTTAGACTGAGGACTTTATCCAAAAGGACCTTGGGAATCTGCAATCAGTACAGGAAGAACCTGCACTTTATTTTCCTCTAAGAACCTTTTTAGATGATTGTCTTTCAGGTGGACTGCTGTGTTATAAATAGGTTTATTCTCCACCGGTGAGCTAATTGTAACCTTGCTACCAAAATATGAAAGAGTAAACGATGAGACGTGCTGCTTCTTCCAGCATGTCCTGTTGAAGCTGCTTGTTGCATTTGGGAACATGAATTGGGTTGCAGTCTGTTCTCATAATAACTCAGGAGCACAGGGTGTTAAGGTGGAATGGAATTCTCAGTTCGTGGTGCTTTAGGTCATCTTTATTTTTGAAGGTTAAATTAGAATACTGGAGTGGCTCTTTATAAATTTGAAATCTTTATTGTTTATTGTTCCACTGCAGCCTGGAACTCCTGGGATCCAGCATACGCCTGTGTCAGCCTTCCAAGTGGCTAGGATCACACGTACATGCCACCATACCTGGCTAATTTTAAAATTTTTTGTAGAGATGGGATCTCACTTGTTGCCCAGGCTGGGCTCAAATGATCCTCCTGCCTTGGCCTCCCAAAGGGCTAGGATTACAGGTATGAGCTACTATGCCTGGCTTTCTGTTTAAAGACACCTTATTTAATACATGTTGTTAGTTCATTAACATTGAACTTTACTGACAACAGCAGTATTAACTTATGCCTGAACCAAGCTTCTCTATTTTTTTTTTTTTTTCTTGAAATGGAATCTCGCTCTGTTGCCAGGCTGGAGTGCAGTGGCGCGATCTCGGCTCACTGCAACCTCTGCCTCCTGGGTTCAAGTGATTCTACTGCCTCAGCCGCCCAAGTAACTGAAACCACAGGTGTGTGCCACCACATCAGCTAATATCTGTATTTTTAGTAGAGACGGGGTTTCACCATGTTGGCCAGGATGGTCTTGATATCTTGACCTCATGGTCTGCCCACCTCGGCCTCCCAAAGTGCTGGGATTATAGGCGTGAGCCACCATGCCCGGCCTGCAAGCTTCTCTGACATGTATTTTCTCCGTGAGACATACCAGTATCTTCTTGTGCCTAGGAACACGAGACAGCACTTCAGCTCTGCTTGTGGGGACCATTTATACAGTGAAATCATCAATGAAAAGCATGACACTAAATATACTCCAGAAAGTGTACTTGTTTACAGTATGCCAGCTGAGACAAGAAGGCAGGGTGTTGCCTTGTTTGACCTCAGTTGAGAATGCATGTGGTGGGTGTTTTGAATGTTTCATTATTCTGTGCATGGCCAGCAGTGACCAGGAAAGTACCATGAATGCTGATATTGGGGTTACACATAAATTTGCACTAACTATTTTGTTAGATCTGTATACAAAAGTGGTAGAGATAAACCAGAATTTTAATACAGTTAAAAGTTTCGTTTCCAGCCTGCAAACTAAACATGCATGGTGAGTACCTACTATGGTGATCTAGGGCAGTGGTCTCCAATCTTTTGACATCGGAGACTGGTTTCGTGGAAGATAATTTTTCTGCAGGGGATATGGGGGAGATACGGTTTTGGGATGAAACTGTTCCATCTCAGAACTGTTCCACCTCAGATCATCAGGCACATCACGGCTGGGCATGGTGGCTCACGCCTGTGTCCCAGCACTTTGGGAGGCAGAGATGGGCAGATCACCTGAGGTTAGGAGTTCGAGACCAGCCTGGCCAACATGGTGAAATCCAGTCTCTACTAATAATAAAAAATTAGCTGGGCATGGTGGCCGCTACCTGTAATCCCAGCTACTTGGGAGGCTGAGGCAGGAGAATTGCTGGAACCTGGGAAGTGGAGGTTGCAGTGAGCCGAGATTGTGCCGCTGCACTCCAGTCTGGGCGAGAGAGCGAGACTCCGTCTCAAAGGAAAAAAAAAAAAGATAGAAAAATAAGTCGGGCGTGGTGGTGCACACCTGTAATCCCCACTACTCAGGAGGCTGAAGTGGGATAATCACTTGAACCTGGGATTGGGGTTGCAGTTAGCCGAGATCACGCCACTAAATTCCAGCCTGGGGAACAGAGTGAGACTCCTCAAAAAAAAATAAAATAAAATAAAAAGATCAACAGGCACATCAAGCATGTTAGATTCTCATGAGGTACATGCCAGGTAGGTGCCTCGCATGCATGGTTCACAGGTTTCGCACTCCTATGAGAATCTAATGCCACCGCTGATGTGACCCACCTGCCACTTGTCTCCTGTTGTGTGGCCTGGTTCCTAACAGGCCATAGACCAGTACTGCTCTGTAGCCCCAGGGGTTGGGGACCCCTGCTCCAAAGGTTCTCTTGACATGTCACGTATTTATTGAGAACCTGTCATATACTAGGCATTGTTACAGGGGTTAGGAATACAGAAATAAACCAAAGGAGACACAGTTGCCTTCTCTCAGCTTAATTCTGTCAGGTGAGATGGACAATAAACAGAAGTATAAAATGTAAGGAAGTTGTGCCTACCACAGCCCACCTTCTGCTCCTCCCCCAAGATTCCTCCTGTTCGGTGTACATACACCTGTTCCAGGTATTCAGTCAAATGCTAGTCTTTGTAGGTAGAATTAAGGTCTCAATCAGTTAACCTTTAGCCATCTAAAGGAGGTTATGATGGTGGGTCTGTCCTGATTGAACTAGCCCTTTCAAGCAGAGAGATTTCTCAGCTGATTGCACCAGAGGAAATCAGATGTTCCAGCTGGCTTGAAAGCAAGCAAACATCCATGTTGTGAACTGCCCATCCCAAAAGCCACATGGCAAGGAACGCAGGCGAACTCTAGTCTAGGAACTGAGAGTTGTCCCCAGCTGGCAGCTAGGAGGATGGGGACCTCAGTCCTTCATCTGTAAGGCAGTAGATCTTGCCAACAATCAATAAGCTTGGAAGAGGACCCAATCCTGTATGAGAAGGCAGCCCTAGCTGGCACTCTTCATGCTGTGCCTGGACTTCTGACCTGTAGGAACTGTGAAATAGTAGATGGGTGGTGGTTTTAAAAATGTATGCACTGGGTAGGGGTAAGTCAAATGGTGATGGTGAAAGAGGAGAGGGGAATAACGAGAAACACCCCAAGATAGGCATGAGGGTACTTGAGACCTGGTGCCCAGCCATCCCATCACTCACAAATAAAAATGAGTCCTTTGAGACTGGGCATGATGGCTCATGCCTGTAAGCCCAGCACTTTGGGAGGCTGAGGTGGGTGGATCACCTGAAGTCGGGAGTTTGAGACCCTCCTGACCAACATGGAGAAACCCCATCTCTACTAAAAATACAAAATTAGCTGGGCATAGTGGTGCATGCCTGTAATAGCAGCTACTCGGGAGGCTGAGGAAGGAGAATCGCTTGAACCCGGGAGGCAGAAGTTGCAGTGAGCCTTGGTTGTGCCACTGCACTCCAGCCTGGGCAACAAGAGCAAAATTCATGCTCAAAAAAAAACTCCTTTAACCACATGTGGCTTTCATCTGCCTATAACCTTTTTCTAGATACTTGTGAGTGAATGGAGGGGAAAGGGGATTGTGGATGTTTTGGAAATAAGTTTTTTTAGGTGCTTGGGATGTTTGAATTGAGGAATCTGGGAACTGAAGTATTTTTTTTTCCTTTCTTTTTTTTTTTTTTTGGTAGTAGAGGACTCACCTTGCCCCACGTCCTCATATATTGTCTTGGTGTATGTTTCCATATACCTTTTATATTTGTAGAAGATAAGATGAAATTGTAATCAGTCAGTGTTCATTTCTGATATCCAAGATGTGCCTAGCACCAAGCTGAATGCTGAGAGGGATCCTGAGGAGAGAGTCTGTCCTTGCCCTTTAGAAGTTTACACACGGATGCCGGCTGCAGTGGCTCCTGCCTGTAATCCCAACACTTTGGGAGACTGGGGTGGGGGTGGGAGATTGCTTCAGCCAGGAGTTTGAGACTAGCCTGGGCAACATAGCAAGACCTTGTCTCTACAAAAACATTTTAAAAATTAGACAGGCGTGGTGGCACATGCCTGTGGTCCCAGCTATTTGGAGGCTGAGGTGGGAGGATAGCTTGAGCCCAGGAAATTGAGGCTACAGTGAGCCATGATTGCACCACTGCACTCCAGCCTGGGTGACAGAGTGAGATCCTGTTTCAAAAACAACTTTATACACAAATGGACTTTTTTCCTGCTTGTTGTAACTACTACAGACTATGAGGAGTTCAGGTGACAGTTGTAATGAACGCATCTGATTTGCTGAATGTTTACTGTATACTAAAGTACTATGCTAAGCACTTGTATCGTATCATTTACTCTCTGCAGTTATTCTTTGAGGGGCTCTTATTCCCATTTTACAGATGAGAAAACTAGGACATAGAGAAGTTAATCAGTGGGTCCAAAGTCTATCCAAGTCCAAAACATGCTCTAAGTACTGAACTTTGTGCTGTGAATACTGTAAAAGTGACCTTCTAACCAGGCTCTCTGCCTTCAGCTTCCCATTTGTTTTCCATCCTACTGCTGGATTTAACTTTGGAAACGTACCCTGTCTCTCTGACCTGGAGGCTGTGTGGCTTCTAGGATCAACTTCAGATCCCTTAGCTTAGCATTGCCGTCAGTCTTCATCTGGCCTTAGACTTCCTTACTGCTCTTGTGTTTGGCTGGAGCCTTGGCATTGTTGCAGCTGTCAGTTTACTGTGAACCCAGTATAGCTAAGATTTTTCTTTTTTTCTTTTTTTTTTTTTTTTTTT
>PVKV010008402.1:63448-88284 GCA_004027835.1 Alouatta palliata | reverse complement strand
ATATTATGCAGCCATCAAAAACGATGAGTTTGCATCCTTTGTAGGGACATGGATGAACCTGGAAGCCATCATTCTCAGCAAACTGACACAGGAACAGAAAACCAAACACCGCATATTCTCACTCATAGACGGGTGTTGAACAATGAGAACACATGGACACAGGGAGGGGAGCATATCACACTGGGGTCTGTCGGGGGGAGAAAGGGGAGGGACAGCAGGGGGTGGGGAGTTGGGGAGGGATAGCATGGGGAGAAATGCCAGATATAGGTGATGGGGAGGAAGGCAGCAAATCACACTGCCATGTGTGTACCTATGTAACAATCTTGCATGTTCTTCACATGTACCCCCAAACCTAAAATGCAATAAAAAATATATATAAAAAAAAAAAAGACAAAAGAATTTATTTGAATGTAACCATAATGTTAAACTGCTATTAAGTTAGTTATTTTTAAATTATAATCTTCATGATCAAATGATAAACCACAGATTTTATATGTGTGTGGGTATGTGTGTATATATAATGATTAAATGAGACCAATTAGACTAATTTTTAAAGTCTACATTGTATTATTTTAACCAATACTCCTTAAATGCTGGGTACTAAATCTGTTTCTTTTGAAGCAGATTGGCCCTGAAACTTTGTGCAAACTAATTGGGATCTAAGAAAAAAGGACGTCCAGAAATAGAGACTTAGAAATTATCCTGCACTTTGACCAAATATCCTTCAAATAGAAAATTAAAAGTATTTGAGAAATAAAGCTCCTACTGGCAAAGTGTACAAGAAGCAATCTTTTTAAAAGTCTGCTATTTGTTACCTGGAGAGGTTTGTAACTGCATCAAATGCGTACAAAAGTTGATGACTGTAAGTTTCATTGTTCCGTAATTCCTAAACCTGCCACCAAAACGCAATGCTGAGCTGACAGACTAATAACATTTCAGAAGCAGTTTTGTTTTGGTAAACAAAAACCCAGCCCAGGCTGCAAGACGGTTGTTGGCCCTCATGCCTGGTTCACAAGGAAAAGTCAGCAACCCCATTCTATGAGGCCCAACCAAAAGTTAATCGAAAGACTTTAGAGTCCTCGAAATCCCATGGCAGGACCCTAAACTACAGGCAGCTTGAGGTAAATTATTGGCCTCTGCCAGGACTGGCCAGGATGCCAAATGCTTAGCTGACTAATACGGATTTTAGCAAAACCATATTCCACACATGACACTTTCAATGAATATGTCAAGCAGGAAACCCCCCAGAGACTGACTTTGTGCCTGCGTTATTCACACAGTCGCCATGGAGTGAAAAACTGGGAAGCATGAGATGTTTTAATTTACATATAATTTAGAAAATTGCCCCTTAGATATTCCAAAGCTATGTTTCTAAGTCATTTTTTTCCATTCTAAAATGGAAACCCCCTTGGGGATAAGCAAAACTGGCTGAAAATTGCTTTTAAGATGTTAGGAAATGGCTAAATGCAATGTTGTTATGAAATTGCAACTGAAATGTGCTAATGTCTTTTTCAGTCTGTTCTAGTGAAACCTTAATGATACTGTAAAAATATGAACCTATAAAACATTCTTCACTTGAAATTTCTGTGAGATTTCTGAAGTCTGACGATTCTGGTTGTTGATTTGATTGTATTGCTAATTTCCATAATTCATAATTCTATAATTTTTAAAGTTAAGCAATACAATGTGAAATAATAATTATAACTAGAATAATGTGTGTAAATTAGTAAAAAAAAATACTCAACTAGTAAAGCCAGAGTTAACATTAAAGCTTTCTGTTGTAGATAAATAACAGCCCACAGGCCTGTAAAAATAGAGTTTAATGAGAGGTCTAGGCATTACATAGAGTATTATATATTTAGCTATATATGTTAGATATAATATATTTATGTGTTTGATATCTTTTATCATTTTGTCCATTAATTTTTACGTACAATTGAAGATATTAAAAACTCAGTGCATTCACATTATCTGGTATCTCAGTGTGGGGAAATTAAATTTTATTCTCTTCTTGAACATAAATGATCTATATAATTAGTCTAACAAGACATATGATCTGGATTGACAACATTTTAAAAAGCATTCCAAAATACTTAGATTTGAATTAAAGAAAAAGGAATTAATAGAGACATCTCAAAAGAAAATATACTGACAGATTAAATAGTGAAGGCAGCAGGATTACACTTTTTCTCTCTTTCCTCTGGAGGCATTATTATCAAAAAGAAATAAAGAAAAGTTTCTGGAAATGAAAGAGCAAATACACCATGAATCTGTCTTCCTACTTAGACAACCATTGCAATAGCGTCATTATTTTGGAATTCTGGGGTCTATTGAAGGCTTACATCTCACAGGGGATGTCTTGGATGATAAACTATGGTTAAATTTGGTCAATTTTACCTCTTAGCTTAGTAACAGTTACCTGCTGTCCACCCCAGCCCTGTAGCAGGCAGTTGGGCAGGTGTTCCTGTAGCAAACTGCACACAGCTTAATGGGCAAAGAGAACACTGTCCTCCAACGACAAGGAGTCTGTGCTCTGATCACAGATTGCTGCTTCTGATCACAGAGTTACAGACACAGGGGCTTGCTATAATTGTTGTTGCACCTCCCCTCATCGTCGCAAGGCCCTCTCCTTCCAGCTGAAGTGACTTCCAGGAGACTTAAAGAATCGGCATATGTTTTCTTTCCACTTTATTTTTCTTGCTCCCCCTCCCCACACTTGGAGCCAGATGTTGAAGATTGGCACATTTAAAAGTAACTGCATATGCAGAGAAAATTACAAAGCAACCATGCATGCCCAGGGAAAGCCACAGACTCGGAACAGACCTGAAAAAAACTAAGTCTACATCTCAGTCTGATCCTTGACACAGGCAGCCTATAACAATTTTTTAAATGTTAGCAAACCCTGAGGAAAGACAATCTGACTTCCAGAGCTACCACATTATTAGATTCCAATGTCCAGTTTTAATAAAAAATCATAAGACATACCAAAAAACAGGAAAGTAAGGCTTATTCAAAGGAAAAAGTTAAATAGAAAACTGTCCCTGAAAAAGATCTGATGGTAGGTCTACTAGACAGACTTTAAAACAACGGTCTTAAAGATGCTTGAAGAACTCAAGGAAGACGTGAAAGAGCCTATGTGTGAACAAAATGAAAATAGTAATAAAGAGATAGAAAATCTAAATGAAGCCAAAACTAAAATGCAGGCCTGAAAAGTACGATAAGTCAAATTTTAAACATCATTAAAAGGATTTAAGGCAGATTGAAGCAGGCAGAAAAAGGAGTCCACAAATTTAAAGACAGGAAACTGGAAATTAGCCATTCTGAGGAACAGAAAGAAAAAGGATTGAAGAAAAATTGAACAGTGATCAAGGTACCTGTGGAACACCCTTAAGTGAATCAACATATGCATTATAGGAGTCACAGAAGGAGGAGAGAAAGAAAGGGATAGAGAGAAAATATTTAAAGAAATAGTGGCTGAAAATTTCCCAAATTTGATTAAAAAGACATGAATATGAGCATCCAAGGAATTCAACAAACTGCAGATATGATTAACTCAGAGACTCACACTAAGACACATTGTAATCAAACTGTTGAAGAACAAGGCAAAAAGAATTTTGAAAGCAGCAAGAGAAAAGTGACTCATCACATACAGGGGGGTCCTCAAAAAATATTAGCAGATTTCTCCTCAAAAACTTTGGTGGCCAGAAGGCAGAGAGTTCACATATCTGGAGTGCTAAAAAAATTAAACAAAAAAACCCATCATCCAAGAATTCTATATTCAGCAAAACTACTTTAAAACTGAAGAAGAAATTAAGACATTCCCAGATAAACAAATGCAGGGGGAGTTTGTTAACATGAGGCCTGACCTTCAAGAAATGTTAAAGGGAGTCCTGAAGACTGAAATGAAAGAACACTAGACAGTAACTAAAAGCTATGTGAAGGAATAAAGACCTCAGTGAAGGTAAATATTATCACAATTATAAAAATTAGCATAATTCCAACAATGATGTGTAACTCCACTGTTTGTTTTCTACAGGGGATTGCTGCATTAAAAAAGTATTAGTTTATCTTTTTGGACACAAAAAACATAAAGATGTAATTTTGTGAGATAAACAACTAAAAGAGGTGGTAACAGGGCTGCTGAAGAAGCAAAATTGTTGTATGTTATTAATGTTATGCTGGTAAAAATTTTAATCACCATGTTACAATTTTATAATATTAAATTTAATCTCCATGGTAACCACAAAGAAAACTGCTAAAGAATATATACATATAAATTTAAATGTTTTACTATAAAAATAAACTAAACACAAAAGAAAACAGTAATGCAGAAAATGAGAGACAAAATAGTATAATATAGAAAATAGCAAAATGACAGAAGTTCCTCCATATCAATAATCAATAATCACTTTAAATGTAAATGGATTAAACTCTCCGATCAAAAGACAAATATTGGGAGAATGGATAAAAAAGACATTATCTAACTGTATGCTATGTACAAAACATTCACTTTAGATCCAAAGATACAAATAGCTTAAAAGTAGAAAGATGGAAAAGGATATTCCATGCAAATTGTAATCAAAAGAAAGCAGAGATTGCTAAACTAATATCAGACAAAATAGACTTTAAATAAAAAAAGGTTGCAGAGGCAAAGAAAGACATTATATATTAATGAACTCCCCAATACAGTAAGAAGATACAACAATATAAACATTTATGCATCCAAGAGTAGACCATCAAAATATCTGAAGCAAAAAATGACAGAATTGAAAGGAGAAATAGATGGTTCTACAATAATAGTTGGAGACTTCATACTCCACATTCAATACTGTATAGAACAACCAGACAGAAGATAAATAGTGAAATAGAGGACTTAAACAACAAAAGAAGCCTACCAGATTCAACAGGCATATACAGAACACTATACCCAATAAACAAATTTCTATAAACACAATCTTCAAATGTGAACACATGGACACAGGGAGGGGAGCATCTCACACTGGGGTCTGTGGGGGGAAAAAGGGGAGGGACAGCGGGGGGTGAGGAGTTGGGGAGGGATAGCATGGGGAGAAATGCCAGATATAGGTGATGGGGAGGAAGGCAGCAAATCACACTGCCATGTGTGTACCTATGCAACAATCTTGCATGTTCTTCACATGTACCCCCAAACCTAAAATGCAATAAAAAATATATTTAAAAAAAATCTACCCCCCACACACACATAAAGGCCTATGATCTGATGATTTTACCAGTGACTTCTATCAAACATTTAAAGAAGAATTAACACCAATCAAACTTTTCCAAAAAACTGAAGGGGCAAGGAAACCTTTGTATCATTCTATAAGGCTATTATCCTGATACCACAGCCAGACAAAGACACTACAAGGAAATAAAACTACATACTGATATCCTTTATAAAATTGATTCAAAATCCATAACAAAATATCAGCAAACCAAATTCAATAACCTATTAAAAGAATTATACACCATGATCAACTGAGATTTATTATTGGAATGCAAGGATGACTCAACATGCAAAAACTGATAAATGTAATATACCACATTAACAAAATGACAGGGAAATCTTCAGGATTATCTCGATGCAGAAAAAGGATTTGACAAAATTTAACACCCTCTCATGATTAAAAACATCCAACAAACTGGGAATCAAAAGAAACTACATCAACATAATAACCACATAAGTAAAAACTCACAGTGAGCATCATATTCAGTGGTAAAGACTGAAAATTTTTCTCTAAAATCAGGAACAAGGCAAGTATGTTTGCTTTTACTGCTCCTATTCAACACAGTATGGGAAGTTCCAGTAAGAGGAATTAGGCAAAAAAAAAAAAAAAAAAAAAAGTATCCAACTGGAAAGGAAGAAGTAAATTTATCTCTGTTCACAGATGATACGATCTTATATGTAGAAACCCTAAATATTCCACAAAAATCTATTATAATTAATAGACAAATTCAACAAACAGCAGGATACAAAGTCAGCACACAAAAATCAGTCACATTTCTAAATAGTAACAATAAACAATCAAAAAAGGAAATTAAGAAAATGATTTTGTTTACATAGCATGGAAAAGAGTAAAACACTTAGGAATTAACTTAACCAAGAGGTGAAAGACTTACATAGTGAAAAACTACAAAACATTTCCAAAAAAAGTTAAAGGATACATATGAAAATAGAAATATATCCCCTGTTCATGAACACTTAATATTGTTCAGATGGTCAATACTATCCAATGCTATTTACAGATTTAATGCAATTCCTATCAACATTATCAATAATTTCTTTTTTGCAGAAATAGAAAAGTCATCCTAAAACTCACATGAAATCTCAAGGGACACCAAAGAGTCAAAAAATTATTGAAAAAGAACAAAGCTGGAGGACTCACATTTCTTGATTTCAAAACTTACAACAAAGCTATACTAATCAAAACAGTATGATACTGGCATAAAGGCATGCTGGGAGAAAGTCTTGACCTGTGTGTGATGGAGTATATGTTGTTTGCTGAGAGGCGATGGCAGGGAACACCGAGCCATCCCCAGGCAGAAAACTGTTAGAATAAGTAAGCAATATGTACAGGTCATGCACTAGTTAAACCAGTTCCCCAAACACAGAATATGTGACCTTCTCCCCATTGCTGACTCGCAAAGAGTGCTATCTAGCTTATTTCTATTTTAGCGGTGAACAGGCACTATCTGCCTGTTTAGTCTATCTTTATTCTATGGAGAAACACTGAGCACCTGCTTATTAAAAATAATCACTTGTTCACAAAGAATAGATACATGGGTCACAGTCTGCTCTGGGCTTTCAGTTGGGAAATGCTGTCAGACCCCTGACATTCCACTCTGATCCCACTTTTGCACTCTATCTTTGTTTCTGTTTCTTAATTCCTTCAGCACCGCCTGGGTTGGGCTCTCTATGACTGAGCTGGTCTCGGCAAAGACAGATAAATAGACCAATAGAATAGAATAGATTCCAGAAATACATTCTCCCATATAGTGTCAAATAATTTTCAATAGGCATATCAAAACCATTCGATGAAGAAAAGACAGGCTCTTTCAACAAATGATGCTGGGTAAACTAGATATACACATGAAAAAGAATGAAGCTGGACTCTTATCTAATACTATACACAACAATTAACTCAAAATGGATCCATGATTGACCTAACTGTAAGCCTTAAACTATAAAATTCCTAGAAGAAAACATGGGCAAAAGCTTCATGACATTGGATTCAGGAATAATTTACTGGATATAACATCAAGGCCCAGGCAACAACAAAAAATAATAATAAATTGAACTTCATAAAAATTAAAAAATGTTGTGCATCAAAATAAGTTATCAACAGAGTAAAAAGGAACCCACAGAATGAGAGAAACTATTTGTAAACGATAAATCTGGCAAAGGATTGATATCCAGAATATAGGGAGAACTCTTAAAACTCAACAGAAAAGCAAACAACCTCATCCAAGATGAACAAAGGACTTTAATAGTCATTTCTCTAAAGGAGATATACAAATGGCCAATTAGCACATGAAAAGATACTCAACATCACTCATCATTAGGGAAATGCAAATCACAACCATGAGATATCCCCCATACACATTAGCGTGGCTACTATTTAAAAGAAAAAAAATCCCAGCACTTTGGGAGGCCGAGGCGGGCATCATGAGGTCAAGAGATCGAGACCATCCTGGTCAATGTGGTGAAACCCCGTCTCTACTAAAAATACAAAAAAATTAGCTGGGCGTGGTGGCACGCGCCTGTAGTCCCAGCTACTTGGGAGGCTGAGGCAGGAGAATTGCTTGAACCCGGGCGGCGGAGGTTGCAGTGAGCCGAGGTCGCGCCACTGCACTCCAGCCTGGCGCCTGGTGACGGAGTGAGACTCTGTCTCAAAAAAGGAAAAAAAAAAACAGAAGTTAACAAATGCTGTCAAAGATATGGAGAAATTAGAACGCTTGTGCAATTAGAACGCTTGTGCATGGTTGGTAAGAAGGTAAAATGGTTCAGCTATTGTGGAAAACAGTATGATGGTCCCTCAAAAATCTAAAAATAGTATTACTGTATGTTCCAACAATTCTGCTTCTTGGTTTACGGTCAAAGGAATCGAAGGCAAGGTTTCCCAGGGATATGTGTGCACCAATATTCATAGCAGCATCATTCACAAGAGTTAAGACATGGAAGCAACCCAAGGGCCCACTGAAAGATAAATAACCAAAATGCGGCACATACATACAGTGGAATAGGATTCAGCCTTGAAAACGAATAAAATAATAAAGAGAATAGAAGCCTTGAGGACATGATGCTAAGTGAAATAAGTCAGTTACAAAGATATGAACACGATGGTGATTTCACTTATATGAGGTAGAACAGTCAGAATCACAGAGACGGAAGTACGACGGTGGTTGCCAGGAGCCTGGGGGTGGGGAGATGGCAAGTTATTTTCTAATAGGCATAGTTTCAGTTTTGCAAGATGAAAAGGTGCTATGGACCGTGTTGATGGTTGTACAACAATATAAACATCCTTAATACTACTGTACACATTAAAATGGTTAAAACAGTAAATCTTACATGTAGTTTACCACAATAAAAAAGATGAAGAAAAAAAGGAAATACTTTTCTCTTTGCAATATGACCAATTTACAAGAATAGGTCCCAGAATTAGTTGAATAAATAAATATAAAGTAACCATGATCGCAAAGCCACACAGCTAGCTGTCCCTGATCACCGTGGCAAGCACCTGGGCCCTTCCCACAGCGTCCCCATCCCGTTCGATGCTCTGGGGCTCATGTGCACAGTGGAGGGAGGAGACAGCCTCAGAAACATTGGTTTGCCTAAAATTTAATCCCCATTTCTCTAGACTGTTGTCTGATGTGTAATATCTGTACAGTTTACAGTGTAGGAAAATGTGTTAAGACAATCATGTCTAAGAAATCAGCATGTTGGACCATTTTCTGAATTTAAATATGGTTTTCACTCCGCTGCACACGGTAAATGTACATAAACATTGCCTGTACTTTCACTTCCCCCCCAGGTTCTGCAGAAGGCTGTCCTTCCGGAAGAGCTGATTCAGTGGCAGTTCAGAGAGTGCCGTGGGTGATGCGAGCATCCTCCTGCTGCTGGCGTGAGCATCATTTCCACTGCAGGGACAGCGGCCACCTCACAGACGTGCAGCCAGCAGTGATTCACGCTCACAACTCCTGCTCGGCACCCTCAGAGCACAGGAGCAGTCACAAAGGAGATGTGAAAACTGTCACAAATCGTCTAAAATTCATAGCGACGGATTTTTAAATGGGTATGAAGCCATCACTTGGACCTAATGACTTCTCATGTACCCAACAGGAAGAGTGTTGTGAGCTCTTCTCATCTGCACACCATAATATCATCATCTTTCACATGGAAACACTGAGAGACTCATAGACGAATGGGGTGGGGGGTTAATGACAGGACAGTCAGCTTGCCTGAGGCGAATTCACTGCACAAAAATCAATACATATCTCCATCTTAGCAAAAACCAACTAAAAACACAATAAAAATATTCACCCTTCACCATGACAAAACTGCAATATCTAGACACTAACTTAGGAAAGCGCACGACCCCAGAGGCTGTCAGGCAGGGGATAAGAGCAAGGACTATGGATTCTTGAGCAACTTTCACACATTCCCCACACCTCGGTCTTCCCAGGAGAAAACTGGCCATGAGCATGTGGTGCCCTCTTCCCTGTCACCTGCCGCCCCACTTCTTTTCCCCATTTGCTGATTCTCCGTCTCCAATTCCACTCCTCCCTGCCTCTCCGGAGCTCACCCTCGCCATGCTCTTGCCTGCACTCCCCAACACTAGCTGCTCTTGTCAAGGCCCTGGTGACCGCCATGTGTCTAAATGTAATCGTCCATCCTCAGTTCCCATCTTTCCTGACACGCGTAATCATTTCCTCTGTTTTGAATCCTCTTCTTACCTAGTCTTTGGTGACCGTCCCTCAGAAAATCCCGTTGACTCTGCCTTCCAAATATACCCACATATGAACTGCTTTTTCCACTTCCCTAGTGACCTGCCTCTGGTCCAAGCAGCCACCACCTCTGGCGTGGAGGGTTGCGGGTCTCCCCACTTCTGCCCTGCTCCTCTCCGTCTCTCCCTAACACACGGCCAGCGCGATCCAGTGAGGGCAGACGGTGGCTCCCACTCAGACCCAGGGACTCTCCATCTTAGTCTGAGTAGCAGCCCCATTCCTACAGAGGCCATGAGGTGCTACAGGACCTGGCCTCGTGACCTCTGTGGCCTCTCCCCTGCTGTTCTCCCACAACTCGCTCTGCGGGTCTCGCTGGCCTCCCACAGTCTTCCACTGTCTGTACACAGCCCAGCGTGCTCTGTCTCTGCGAGGAGTGCCTGAGCTCAGGTGGCTACAGGGCTCACTTCCTGGACTTCCTCAATCTTTATTCGTGAGGCCTTTCCTCAACACCTGTTTAAAATGACAGCTGCTCCACTCGCAGCTTCCCAGTCCCCCTTATCCTGCCCCACTGATTTCTGCCATGGCACTCATCTCCTTTTAATGTTCCACAGAATTTCATTAATGTGGCAGCCCTGGGAGTGCACAGCTCCCACCCCTGCGGGGAACACTATGGACCCATGGCTCCACTGTGGCGCCTCTGGATGCACCTGTGTTCACGACAAGGCCACGCTCCCCACAGTGCTTCCTGGACTGAGACTCCCTGGGGAGTCACGTTTCACCTCCTGTGCCCTGTTGGCCTGGACAGACCTTTCTTGAAGCTGAGACCCTCCTACCTCTACCTCTTCTTGCCTTTTCTCTCTCACAGGTGTTGGACCTGCAGCGTGGTCTGAAATCTCTCTTCACTCCTTCTCCAAGGAATGTGCATGTCCAACCCTGCCTGGTTTCTGCTCTTCAGTGAGTATGAGCCACACAATTTATCATTATTACTGCTATTGCTTTGTTCACGGTCTGTTTGTCCCACTAGAGCATGAACTGGCCAGGGCAGAGGGCTTTGGATTTTTCCTGTGCCTTCTTGGTGCCTGGAGCAGGGCCTGGCGCATAGCAGAGACGCAGCAAATCTGTGCTGAGTGAATGTCTCACATATTGAAGCTGATAACGCATCTTACAAGTACGCTACACAGTGCTGCACAAAATGACCACATGTTCAGTGCCGGCCATATTTACACTGAAAAAGGTAAGTCAAGTTTCCATTACAGAAAGTTAAAATATTGAAGTAAATAAAAATATAGACTGTGTTCTTGGGTAGGAGCACACCTTAACAGTATAAAGTATAGTCAAATAAAATGTAAATGTCAGTATCCCAAAATTGTCTAAAAATTAAATGCAATTCCAATAGAAATTCTAGCTGGATTTTGAGACATTCATAAATTCATGCTAAAATTTGCTTGGATGAATAAAGGCTCAGAAATAACCTAATTAACTATGAAAAAACAGGGTACAGAGGAGAGACTTGATCTAGTAAATACAGACAGCAAGACCCTAATAAATGACGATAATAGGAATCTTTTAAAAGTATGGTACTGGCACAAAAACAGACAATAGATCAACTAAACAGAGTAGAAAGCTCAGAGAGAGACCGCGTATACACAGAAACCCAGCATCACAAGTCAATGGGGAAAAGGATGGGTTTTGAATAGGTGGTTTCAGGAAAACTGAGTCACTACATGAAGACAATAAGGGCGCATTCTTTATAGCACTATGTGTAGTAGGGGAGTCCTGGAAGGCTAAAGACCTGCAAGTAGAAATTTAAATTCGAAAGCTCGGAGAAGATAATGGAGGAGTATACTACCGTGAGTTGAGAATAGAGAAAGATGTTTAAGCAAGAAGATTTCCCCATAAAACATGGATTCGATAATATCAAAATCTATTTTATTTACTGAAAAACAAAATGGGCAAGGTTAACACACGGCAGATAGCTTAGGAGGTGAGATTTACAATTCTGAAAACCAACAAGGGACTGATATTGAGAAAAACAGGGAAAGCCTGTAAATACAAAGAAAAGACAAAAAGAAATCAAACAGAGAAATTGCATAGGATGTGGACAGGTGAGTCTGAGAAGAGAAAACCCAATGGCTAGCAAGCATATAAACAGAAGGTTAAAGTCGTGTTAGAGAAATGCAGATTAGAACAACAGTGAGACACCACTTCACACAGGTGTCAGACTGGCAAATCAGGATGCTGGGTGGTGCCAGGCACAGGAACACAGGATTCCATGAGCTGCAGGTGGGTGCAGGTGGCACAGCCATGGCAGAAGACATCCTAGTGAGGTTTATTCAGATTAAGAACAGGCAGCCAATGACTCAGAAACTTCATTCCTTAGTACATGTTCAACGCAGGCCCATGAAGGGACGCATGTGGAGACACTCACTGTAGCCTTACTCATGATCATGCAATGCTGGGGGAATGAACAGGCATGATGTATTAGTCTGTTCTCACACTGCTATAAAGACATACCCGACACTGGGTAATTTATAAAGGAAAGAAATTTAACTGACTCACAGTTACGCATGGCTGGGGAGGCATCAGGAAACTTACAATCATGGTGGAAAACAAAGGAGAAGCAGGCACCTCTTCACAGGGCAGCAGGATGGAGCATGTGCAAGCAGGGGAAATGCCAGATGCGTATAAAACCATCAGATCTCGTGATAACTCACTCACATTAGGAGAATAGCTTGAGGGAAACCACACCCATGATCCAATTACCTCCACCTGTTCCTGCCATCAACACATGGGGATTATGGGGATGGGATTATGGGGATTACAATTCAAGATGCGATTTTAGGTGGGGATACAGCCAGACCATATCAGACGATGAGTGGGTGCGTGGAATGGTCTGGAAGGTTGCACAGCCCCTGGTTATAAGCAGCGGAATGTGGAGTGCAAGCTAACATGGAAAGATCTGAACTCACGAGGATGTTTGCTTCTGTGTGATGGGAGAGTGAGGGTAGACAAAAAGTAGCGAGATGCGCTGAAGATGAGATGTGCCTTGAACTGAGAGTGTGACCAACTCAACCCTATGCACTTAAGGCTAAAAAAAATTCCTTAAATAGCTGAGAATCACAGATCAATGGCATCACTTCCTATGATCAGGGTATGTAAGCTGTCTTCGTGGCTCAAGGCTGTCTTCTGGTCCCCTCCATGCAGACCTGCTACCAGGCTTAATCTGAGTCTAGGTCCAGATAAAAGCCTGTATACAGAAAACTTCCTGGGATCTCCTTGGAATCCATTCTTGCCAACTCACAGGGTCACAACGTACCATGGATGAGAAATTTGGACACATGTCAATGTCCTTCCTAAGCCCATGCTCAGGGAATAAAGTGCCTCTTTCTGACCCTCAAAAACATAACAAGGACCAAACGCGGCGTACCAACACAACACCAAGTGTCTCCACACAGAATCACAACCAGGTGAGACAGCGACAACTTCACACAACTCCACGAGGGCCATCTTCCCTCAAGAAGCCGGGACTGGACAGAGAAAGTACCCTGAGGCCTGCGCAGCTGGCAAATAGCTGATGTATTTTCAGACAGCACTTTTTCTTAAGGACCAAGACTCTGATGACGTCACACTAAGTCAAGAAGAGAAAATAAGATCTTAAAAAACGACTCAAAGTGTAGGTCAAATACACATGCCACGTGGGTGCATCGAGAGATGGACAAATCGATCTTACTGGTAGGACTGTCATACCTTTAATTTGTTTGCTTGTCTCAGCATCCACTCACCCTAGAGCCCCTCAGTTGCCCTCAGCCAAGCAGGGCTGGACTGATGGCCAGTAGCCCTGGTTCCCCACTGGTCTCAGACAGAGCTTGCCCAGAATGTTATTTCTGTGTTTTCAAACTGTTGTCATGTTTGTCCTAAGGTCATAATTTTATTCTGCCTCATAATTTTTCACCTTAAGGGGCTGCCCAAAACCTAACTACATGACTGGGCAACATAGCAAGAAAAAAATATATATATATTAGCCAGGTGTACTTGTGTGCCTGTAGTCCCAGCTGCTCCAGAGGCTGAGGTAGGAGGATCACTTGAGCCCAGGAGTTCAAGGCCATGGTGAACTATAATCATGCTACTGCACTCTAGCCTGGGCCGCAGAGCAAGAACCGGTCTCATAAATAAAGAAAATAAAAATAAAAATGTTTTAGATGTACAAAAATTCTTTTTAATCTTTTGATCCAAGGAAAGCATCCCCTAACCTTTTAAAATAAGTTCAAAACAGCATTTTTGCAAATCTGAGCACTGTCTGATTTCTACGAAAGTTCCAAAGTCTCGGTGAACCACCCGTTCTTCTTAATCAAGTTATTACATACATAATTACTGAAATATCAGCTCTCAAAACTTAAAATTCACTTAACAAGAAAATGATATTGAACACAACGCATTCTTCCTCCCGTGATTCCAGAGCCATCCGAGGATATTTCAGTGCCTTGTCAAGATGTTAATTACAAACCTGAGCAATAGTTGCCAAGTGCACTGCAGATTTTAAATGAGTTCGGGGAGCTTCTCGTGAAACCTGGCTGTCACCATCTCATTCTGGAAGACGAGTAGATGAAAGCAAGCAGGCCGGGTGTGGTGGCTCATGCCTATAATTTTAGTACTTTGGGAGGCTGAGATGGGTGGATGACCTGAGGTCAGGAGTTTGAGACCAGCCTGGACAATATGGCGAAGCCCCATCTCTACTAAAAATAAAAAATTAGCCAGGGGTGATGGTGGGTGCCTATAATCCCAGCTACTTGGGAGGCTGAGGCAGGAGAATTGCTTGAACCTGGGAGGCGGAAGTTGCAGTGAGCCGAGATCGTGCCACTATACTCCAGCCTGGGTGACAGAGTGACACTCCGTCTCAAAAAAAGAAAGAAAATGTCCAGGCTCCCAGACATTGGCAGCCCCCTCCCAGCCCTGCCCTCCTCCCACATCCCCCTTGCCTCCCTCCCAATTCTCAGCTTCAATGTCACCTCCCCAGAGAGACCTTCCCAGGGGCTGAGGATGGGGAGATGCCCCTGTTAGCCTTTCCCTCAAAGCCCTGCAGGGCCCTGTACTTTGCACACATGGCATTTAACGCGGTGGAAATCCTCCACATGGGGGTCTGTGCTGGGCATGTGGCCTCCCATACCTGTGGCCACTCGGAGAAGAGGGAAAAGTTCTGGAGATCTGCCTCAAGCTCCCCCTCTCACGTGGAACCTGATCCTCTCCCTGCAATGTCACACCTCGCTCCAGGAATAATTTTATTACAGAAACTTAAAACATTTTAAAAGAACCTACTTATTTGCAAGTTTTCTAGTGACCTTATGAGAAGATCAATTTAGCCAGCTTCTCAAGATTCACAGCCACATCACTGAGAAATATGCTCAGGAATATTAACAGGTCATAAACTACAGCAATCCCACTCAAGAGTAAACAACACCCAGACAGTTTGCTATAGAAATCGGGAAACTCTCCAGCTCTCACGTAAAATAATGCTAAGACAATTCAGGGTAAAAAAGGCCTCATGGGTTTGTTTTTCAAAGACTCAATTAACCCAAACTGAATCCCGAGACACTCATGCCCCTCCACATCTCTTGATTTTGTTTGCAGCTGGAGGGGTTGAGAGGCATAGCTCCTTACCCTAACCCAGACCACGGCTCCCTGGAGAACTGATCCAGACTTTACCCACATCTTTTACAGTGTCTCCATGTCACACGCGGGAAAGGTAGGCCCACAGCCTGCATTTAACAAGTGGAAGCCACACACACGCGGGTGCGGAGCAGAAGGCCCCACAGCAGGAGCCAGGGCTCCCATCCCCTGGAACAGCCGCACGTTGCTTCTGACCTAACCTCACATTGTTGCTTACACGAGGAGCTCCCTGGAAAAAGCTGAACCTGTAAGGGATTGGTTACAACTGTAGATTTGATTATGTCTAACTGTAATGAGATTAAAAGGAATTCATTCTACATGTTATGATCTGTTTTCTGAGTTCATTGATAAAACACTGCATTAGTTTCTAAGGGCTGCCTTAACACAGTCTGCAAACTGGGTGGCCTAAGACAGCGAAAGTGTATTGTCTTGCATTCTGAATGCTAGAAGCCTCAAATCAACATATCTGCAGGGCCGTGCTCCCTCTGAAACCTGCAGGAGAACCATTCCTTGTCTCTTCCAGCGTCTGGTGTTGCTGGCCATCCCCAGTGATCTTTGGTGTGCAGATGCGTCACTCCAGTCTCTGTGACCACCGTAACGGGGCTTTCTCCCTGCGAGTTCGTATCTGTGTCTCTTCTAAGGATGCCAGTCATGTTATTGAGTTTCAGTCATAAATACTCTTTGGACATTATTGGGTTTTTTTCAAAAGGAAATAGGTCAAAATCATAATTGGATATAGAATACATAATGGGTTGATAATATTGGAAATAAACTAGATTTATACTCTCGTTTTCTTCAGCACATTTATGTTTGATATTGAAGTAGAACTTATTGTACCTCAATGTTTAATGACGACTGGTGTCTGGTATTCTATCTGGCACATGGCAAAAACTAAATAAATATCAATTGTTAATTGTTATTGATCAATCTCACATTATTGATGTGCATACATTTTGCAGTTATAAACATGAAATATACTTAATGTTTTTCAGGGATATGTATGGTTTTATGCCTAAATTTTTATTGCACTAGGATAATCTTATTAGAATACCACATGGATAATATTATGTTTCAATAAAAAGATTGCCTGGTAAAAAAAAAATTATAATTAAAAACCATTTTTAAAGTATTAGCCATATTAACCAGTAAATAAAGACAAAATATTTTAAAAATCTAATTTAAAAATCATATGAGTTCTTTGGTTTTAAGGCACAGTAGAGCAATGATTCATATCTTTCCTTTAAATTGGTCATTCTTGTAGACTGAAGTTAAAGGAAAATATCTTGGTAATATGTGCTAATGCTTTCTTATAAATTCTTTAAAGCAGGAGTTCTCAACCCCTGGGCTATAAACTGGTACCAGCCCATGGCCTGTTAGGAACCGGGCCACACAGCAGGAGGTGAGTGGCCAGCGAGCAAAGCGTCATCTGTACTTGCAGCCACTCTCCACTGCTCACATTGCCGTCCAAGCGCCGCCTCCTGTCAGGTCAGTGGCAGCATTAGATTCTCATAGGAACATAAACCCTATTGTGCATTGCACGTGGGAGGGATCTGGGTTGCCCACTCCTTATGAGAATCTTGTTGAGATTCACTCAGGGTGGCTGGCAAAATACTAGGGAAATATTAGGGAAAGTTGGAAGATTATAGTCTCTTGGAAGGCAGGAAGGTTTTAATGGAACGGGTTGAAGGCAGCCAGTTCATTACGTTAGAATTTTAAGTCATAGGGTAAAAGACAGGGACAATAAAGCTTTCCCAGTTAAATCTGATACTCCACATCCCTTTGTCTCTACTCTAACTGTTTACTCATGTAAACTTGTGCTGGATGGTCCTCTCAGGGAGAAGTCAAAGGGTAATTACCTGTTAATGGTGTTTACTCTGGGCCCCAGAACCTAAAGCTTTTATCATTTGTAAAACCACTCTTTTGACCATGTTAATTATCCACAAGCATGTTGACTTAGAACCTCTGTTATTAAATCTATCCTGAATAAACGTGAGGAGTTACAAGGAGTTATGGTAGGCTAGCTGCAATTGCCCACTAAAAGCAGCCAGTGACCATCCCTAGACCACTCAGATTAGTGTGTGTGAGTGTATTCATTCATCTGTTGTGGAATCAGGGTCTGTAGGATGGACCTTTGCAGGTGATGATTGAGGTCTCAGGTGGTGACCCCAATGTGACACCCACCACAAATCTAATGCCTGATGATATGTCACTGTCTCCCATCACCCCCAGATGGGACCATCTAGTTGCAGGAAAACAAGCCCAGGGCTCACACTGATTCTACATTATGGCGAGTTGTTTAATTATTTCATCATATATTACTGTGTAATGATAATGGACATAAAGCATACATAAATGCAATGCACTCGAATCATCCCAAAACCACCCCTTTCACCACACCCGGTGGGTGCAAAATTGTCTTCCACAAAACCTTTCCCTCGTGTCAAAAAGGTTGGGGACCACTGCTTTCAAGGTATAAAAGTTTAAGCTAGCATTTGAAAAATCGTCTTCTGTGGTACAACAAACAAGAGACACTAAGGAAGTTCTGTGTCTTCTGAATGACCAATTAAAAAAACCGATGAAAAACCACTTTTTATGGACATGAAACATGAATTTAAGAACTATTCTGAAGTTGCCATCCACATAGGCTAGAAAATTTTTCATCTCTTTCTTTTCCCACATTCTTCTCAACATTGTATAAGCAGCAAGGCCTTCGAGGCTCACTGAGGAACGTGGCACTACTGGACCTCAGATCCCTGTGTGGGAAGGCTGTCTGTCATATGACTCACTGTGTGTGAGGTGAGGAAAGAGCGGACATTTATTTCATCAAACTGCTGAGCTTTTTAGCCCACTGTGATTTATAGTCACTAAAACAATTCCTTTGTAATTCAAATACTACTGACATCTAAATTCAGACTAATACACTCTACCAAAATCATATCATCTGGCCTATAACTTAAGACCTACAGACATCAACTAATTGAGGAAATAATCTGACGTGCAAAAGGAAAAATTTCACGGAGAGATGACTTTCCCATCTCTTCTCCCCAGTATTCAGGGCCATTTAACTAATAGGGTAGGCATTTCAGGAAATAATGTGGCCCTGACATATGTTAGTGGCAATGGATTAAAGAGGAAGAGACAATAAAAGGAAAAATTTCAAAAGAATTGCAGGTTGAAGATGCACAGAATGAACACAGAAGTTTTGAGCCCTGGAGGGGAGAGTTTCAGTACCTCGGACAGAGGTTTTTTGCGGTTACCTACTTTTCCCTAGGTCTTCATCTATGCTAATCCATTCTACAAATGAAAGGAGTGAATTCAAACCAAAATGTAGCTCAGAAAGAGTAGTAGCTGTGCTACTTAGCATCAAACCTATAAGTGCATTCAGGGTTCTTATTTTAATGTTGTCAATGTTGGTACCTCTTCTGAAGATGACAAAAGTCAGTCAGTCCAAAAAATACACCCTAGTTTTTAAAACGTGAATGGTGATGACAGATGATTAAAACACTTTCACCAAGATTCTAAAAGGCAGGTAAGACTGGGTTTTGCTTTTCCAACCTTACATAAGCAAAATCCTGCTTTGGTTCTCCACAACAGTGCCTTCCTAACTATGTACATCATATGCCACAGTCCTCAAAGGGTCCGTGCTTTCTTAGCATGCCCAGGGTATTTACTTAAGGAATTTTTGAACTATGATCAGGCACAATGGCTTATGCCTGTAATCCTAGCACTTTGGGAGGCCGAGGTGAGTGGATCACCTTATGTCAGGAGTTCGAGACCAGCCTGGCCAACATGGTGAAACCATGTCTCTACTAAAAATATCAAAATAATAATAATAATAATAATGGTGTGGTGGCACACACCTGTGATCCCAGCTACTTGGAAGGCTGAGGCAGGAGAATCGCTTGAACCCAGGAGATGGAGGTTGTTGTGAGTCAAGATTGCACCACTGCACTCCAGCCTGGGTGACACAGCAAGACTCCAACTCAAAAAAAAAAAAAAAAAGGAATTATTGACCATAACTAAATTGGAACATGTTAGTAACACCTTCCCCAATTAATGGATCTTTGAAAAAATATGGAAGTAGATACATAATGACTCAGTTATTACAAGACATTTTAAACAGTGCTTCTTATATGTGTTACTCCATAGAAAGTATTTAAAAATTAGAGTCAAACTCACTCTCAAGAGATTGTTGTCGACTGGTCAGGTTGGAAACAAGCACATGTTTATATTTCTTACACACTCATATGCTTCCCTCCTAAGACGGGAATTTTTCAAAAGAACAATAGGTACTGCTCCACAGAGCACTGACCCAAATACTTGGGTTGAAACATGGCCTCTGACTCCAAGTCCAAGCCCAAAACATAGACACACATTTCTGGAGGCTTTCCCAGATGATGCTGTGGTCACCTAAAACCATGCTTCAAACAGAGAAAGAAGATTCTGGTTTTGTACATAAATGGGATTAAATGTGTGTGCCTTTCAGAGTAAAGGGTGAAAAGGAATAGGGAAAAAACATATTTCATTGTAATGGCCTCTAATACAAATCAGAAATCAGACCTGAAGGCCAAAAGGTGACATTATTCCTTCCCCTACTCCTCCCCCTTAGCAATGATTAAAGCGCTCATTTGAAAATGTTACCAGGAGACAGGGATATTCCCCAGCCACAAAACTAAAGACTCCTCATGGTGCCATAGTTTGGCAATGATGTGTATTATGCATAGACCACTGCTGTACAGTCCGATGGGGAACACAGATCCACGTAACAAACAAAACACACAAATGCTTGTAAACACACACACCACAAACCATAAAACGGTAGAGCAGAAACACACACAGCCCTCTCCACGTAAATTTTAAAACCTGTGTGCTAGATACTATGACTCCTTTAAGACCTGCTGAGATTCTACATGTAAGTCACTTTTTCCTCCGTGTTTTTCTAAACTGGTAAAAACCTACAGAAAGTTTGAAAGAATAGCACAACGAACACCCACATGATCTTCGCTCTGCTGCCCCAGTTGTTAAAATTGTGCATCATTTTTTATCTTTCTGTATGTTATTATATACCACATTTTTGGCCAAACTATTTTTTTTTTTTTTGAGACGGAGTCTCGCTCTGTCACCCAGGCTGGAGTGCAGTGGCATGATCTTGGCTCATCGCAACCTCTGCCTCCTGGGTTCAAGTGATTCTTCCATCCCAGCCTCCTGAGTAGCTGGGATTATAGGCACGCACCACTACGCCCAGCTGTTTTGTTGTCTTTTAGTAGAGATGGGTTTTCACCATGTTGCCCAAGCTAGTCTTGAACTCCTGAGCTCAGGTGGTCCACCCACCTTGGCCTCCCAAAGCACTAACATTATAGGCCTGAGCCACTGCGCCTGGCCCTGCCAAACCTTTGTAAGTAACTTGCAAATATCTTGACATTTCATCCCTCAATATTTCAGCATGTTTCTCTTTAGAACTGGGATATTCTCCATGACAGCAATAATATTGTTGTGCTCAACATTTTTAAAATCAATGTAATGGTATTAAATGTACAGTTTATATTGAAATTGTCTCCAAGAATGTCTTTGTAGAATTTTTTTTTAATCCAGGACCAAGTCATGGATTGATTACACTGCATTTTGTTGTGATGTCTCTGTATTCTCTGATGTAGAATTTCTTTCCTCCCTTTTATCTCTGAAGAGTCCAGGCTAATTGCATTGTAAATTTTCCACAACCTGAATTTTTTCTGTCTCCTCATGTTAGAATCAGATTAAAGCTTTTTGACAAGAAAGCTGCATCTGTGTCACCAAGCATTTTTCTTTGCAGCACGTTAGCTGGCAGGCCCACCCCTCATGAAGCTGTGTTTCATCTGATCAAGGTGGTGTCTGCCAGACCTTTCCATTGAAAAGGTCCCTTTCTATGCCTCAGAAGTAAGTGATTCAGGATGTGATGCTTTCCAGCTGCACAGTCATCCCCTTCCCCAGTTTTGGCCTCCATTCAGAAATCCTTGCCTATACTTGTTATTAAAATGGAGGTTGAAACGTGATTTTATAAATCCATCATGCCTTTGTCACAGTAAATCCATCAATTATTTTTTTAGTCAAGATGCTACAATCCAATGCCATCATTATTCTTCTGAGTATGCAATTTTAAAACATTTGGTCATAGGCGCCTCTTTGAACCAGTGACTGTGTCCACTCCACGTGTTCCCACTGATAACTGGACATGCCCTTATTTCCTGGACCAACAGAATACTCCAGGCTCATCTTGTATGTTGTCTGTTCCAGACCTGGAAACAGCTACTGTTCCAAGGACGCTCCTGGCTCCCTTCATCGAGGAGTGCGACTTACACACCAAGCGCGGCATGCATATTTTCTTATGACTACAGAGGTGACAGCCTTTGAAACCCCTTCAGTGGACAGAGCTGGGAATTTCTGGGGTTTAGCACATGAACACACCACTCGGAAGCCCCAAACATCATTTGAAGGTGCCCTCTGAGCAGTCTCCATGCCAACCTTCGCTTTCCCACCCCATTGCTACTCATTCCTTATAAGAGGGGTCTCCATTCTCTTCCAAGAAATTCCATCTGTGAGTTGGTTTTTTTGTTTATTTTGTTTTGTTTTTACAAGGTAAGTGAGTATATATTTATTGTTACTTCTCCTCACTTCTTACATGAAAGGTAGCATTACCTGTAAATATATATACATATACACAGTTGTACCTTGGTGTCTGCTGGGGATTGGTTCCAGAACGCTTCCCTTCCCAACCTCATATGCCTAAATCTGCAACTACTCAAGTCCCAAGTCCTGCAGCCGGTCCTGTAGGACCCACGAATGCGGGAAGTCAGCCCTACAGGCAGATTCTGCATCCCGCAAGTTCTGTGTTTTCCATCTGCATTTGTAAGTGCGCTCACATGGTTCAAACGTATGCTGTTCAAGGGTCAACTGTGTATATACAGGGCACACTATGGGTACACTATACTTTATGAATAGTCTTCTGGTAAAAATCTCAAAAGTAAATCCTGGGAATTACCTGATTTTTCGCAGAGATTGTGCTCATTCCTTCTAGGGCTGTGCAGTGCCCCATGCGTAGACAGCCTGTAGTTTATTCAATGAGTCTCCTGTGGGCAGCACTTAGGTTGTTTCCAATAACTGGCTGTACAAATAATGCCGCAAGGAATGATCTTGTATCTACTGAATTTATGAAGGTGGGTCTCAAGGGTAAATTACTAGAAACAGGATTTCTGGGTTAAAGTGTAAATGCATTTAAAATTTTCCTGTTAGGCCTATTTTCCTCCTCAAGAGTTTTTCCACTTTTCTGCCCCAAGGGAACACAGTTGCAAGCTTCTGAACTCCTGCAAATCTGAGGTGAAGGGGGATAGTTGCAGCCCTTCTCAGGGCATTTTTCTTTCTATAACTACGTTTAAGGTGCTTTCCGTGGGCTAGCTGCACATACCCTTCTCCTTTTATCCAGAGGGCAGGTACATATAGTGCATGTCCTGCTTCAACTTGTCCCCTAAGCTCTGAGCAACTACCAGATTTCTTCATATGCTGTTACTTGTGCAGATAAAACTGCCCCACCCACCCACCAGCCTCCCATGTCTGTCCAACTCCTAACCATCCACAGAACCCCACTTAAATGCCCCTTTCTCCTGAAAGGTTTCCAGACTTCCTTCCTCTACCTCAACCTCAGATTAATTGCCTCTCACCTGGGTCTCAAATTATCTGATTCAATCTTGGTTAAAATTCTGTTTAGATGAGTGGGTTGTCTCAGTGGGATTTAATGAGAAGTCTTGTGTGAAGGTCGTTGCCTTGGGGATATAAAGGCTTTGGTGGGTGGAAAAAACAGAATAGGTTAGAAAACGTTTACATTCCTGGTACCATACAATTTAAAGTAAATGCTCTATTCTGTGACCAGAAAGTTGAGTTACTGTGCAGATCTTCCCACTGTAAAGAACAAAAGACTTTCTTACAATATCGGAAGGTTTGTTCCAACAATTTCAATAAAAGCTGACCTGTGACTTTGATTTTTATATATATAGAAATATAACTTACATATTTCCCCATATGTGTCATACAGAATTGTGCTTATTATGTTTTAAACTGCACTTGTCATCAGACAGTAAATTGCCTCCTTAACAAAGAGCAATTAACCCCCTTATAATGACCTCAATTATTTTGTTCGATTATAATTAACCAATTACTGTGTTCAGACTGCACTGTTACTAGTTTAGGAACATTCTGTAAAATCACTCCTCCTCGCCTAAGTTCCCTGCAAGTAAAAATTAACAAGTATCTCTCACAGATGAATTTTTAAACATGGCACAAAATAGCATTTTACCACAGGGAGCCAAAGGCGGGGACAAGCAGGTATCTTGGAATGATGGGTCCAGGGCTGTAGAGATTTGAATATTGACTTAGGTGACCATACTTTGTATTACAGGCTAGTAAAGCGAGCACATAGGAATTATAAGCTTTTAATTAGGATAATATTGTATAAATGTAAAACCAATCTGGCAAATTTAAAGTGTTATTTCAAATTGGCTCGTGGCTTTATTTTTAAAATATAGAGGTGATCAGGTAATACTGAGACAAGCCTTTCTCTTTTTTTCCAGCAGACACACCCGGGGGGTGAGAAATCGCATCTGTAGACCACAGGTTCCCTGGACCATCCCAAAGATAAAATACACTGGAAAGTCAGTGAGCTAGGAGTGGCTTCTGTTACACAGATGACACCGAATCCATCCTGAATCAAAACAAAGGAACTGATTTACAAACCTGAGATTAATGACAAAACACCTGCCTCTTAGGATGGATGAACTGCTGCTCTCTGTGTCTGGCTGGGAGCTGCCACCCGGGCCGGGCCTCACATAGGAAGTGACGGTATACCCGCCATCACCTTTTATAAATCCTTCAAATGACTCGCACATTTAATGTTTGCAACAGTTCTCTCTGTGTGTCTCCTTGCAAAGCAGGAACAAGCATCTCACACCAAGTCCAGGAACAGAGAGCACTTGCTGGGGATGCGTGGATTCCTTCTCAGGTGGCAATGGCAGACAGGAGCCCAGGCGTGGGCTGTGGTACTGAGGAGGGAGTTGATGGGCATGATCCCTGTACTACCTCAGACAATCAATTATCTGTCATTTCCTCAGGAAAACGCAACACGGGCCGAGGCAGAAAAATCAGGCACATGCTTGGCGCAAACTCAGTTTTCAGCCTTTCCTGCT
>PVKV010008402.1:33448-58448 GCA_004027835.1 Alouatta palliata | reverse complement strand
TAGTTTATATTTTACATTTAAAAATTGATAGGAAGTTTTTCATTTGTTCTGAGAAAGTAGAAAAGTAGAAAGACATGTTTCTCATTTCTACATCTTACTTGTGTTTAAAATACTCACTTCTCTCACATAGAATCAATGGAAAGAGCTCTTTTCTTGTTCCCAGGACGTCCTCAGCATTTTGCTGACACTGCGGGACTGGAGAAGTCTGGGCCACGTCCCAGGATGCCCTGAGTCAGATTCGAGTCGTCCATGGCTCTGCCTGGTATGTGTGTAATTCAAAGGAGAATCTCCCACACTCCTTGCAGACAACTCTGCGATCGGCTCTTACGAAAGATTAGTTGAGTAAATCACTGTTACAAAGGATTGCCGGAAAGATTTTCTACAGAGTATAAAATTGTCCCCTGAATTAAAGCTAGGGTTATCACAGTTAGGGTACCACATTGCCTCACGTCCCATAAAACTGTCTTCATTGACCTCGATTTTACCACTATACTCTCTGATTACATTTATGGACCCTATAGGAGGGACATATATGAAATTCAGTACTAGATTTATTATAGGGCTTGGCTTACTGAATTATTCAGGGTACTCTTGACAGGAAGATACAGGAATAATTAACCTCAGACCATGGTGCTCAGAAAGGCTATATTTCTGGGCCACTCTTGTGTTTTAAAGTGCTATGAATTATATAACTGATCATGTTTCTCCTTTTACTTAGAGACCTCTGGAGAGCTCAGGGTTGGAACCTACCTTTAACATAAAAGCAGAGAGTAGAACGGTGGTTGCTAGGGGCAGGGAGGTGGGGGCACGGGGAGACCTTGGTCAAAGAGCATGAAGTTTTAATTGTGTAGGATGATAAGTTATAAAGGTTGTGAAAGTTGTCAGAATCAAATGGAGTCACTAAAGTTAAGAAAACACTGACAATTAGAGCTGGGGAAGGCCAGGAAGAGAAGGTTCTCAGGCTTGTATACCTGACAATGAAAAAGACTTTACGAAAACCACAACCTTGAACAAGGCCATCACAACTTTATACAAAAAAATATTTCTGGAATGACACCTGCTCCAAAACTCCCTGTCCAACCTCGGACTAGGGTCACTCTTGTTATTGATCTTGTGGCCAAGAACAATTATTGCAAAACAATTATGTATTTTTCTTTATTGTTTTTCTTGAAAAACCTCTGTTTTTATCTCCTGAATGTATACATAGTTTACTACGGCACACGTATTCCCACTGCAATGCTCTATTCCCAAATAAACATTTTCTTTTACAGAACCACTATCTGTCATTAAGGCTGGCAACATTCTAACGCACAGCATGGGGACCACAGTTGTTAATATTCTATTGCATACTGAAAACTTGCTGAGAGTCCATCTCAAGTGTTCATACCACCAGAAACCAGGTAATGGTGTAGAGATGGATAAGTGAATTAGAGTGTCTGTCACAATGAGACCATGACTCATATGAACATCAAAACCTCACACCGTGTATCTTAAATGTAACGACTTCAATACAAAATGTGAAAGCAAACGGTAAGGATAGGCGGGTGCACTTTAATCTTGTTTTACGCTCTGCCTTCATTTTTCTGTCCCCTTAATCTGGCTCTTAGTTTCAGTTTATTATGTGAGAAGCATTTTTAATTAATAAGGCGCCTCAACTTCCTCTTGGAATGTAGATTGGGTGTAAACATACATCTGTAAAAATGCATATATTCTGCTAGAAGAGATGTCAATCAGCTCCAGGTACCTGACAGAATTTGCTACATCAAACTACAGAAACATGCTGGGGGCAAAAGTAAGCCTACACCCACGGATGAGATCTCGTGAAGGAGACAGTTATACCTCAGGTCGGCATGGGGCATGGGCGTCCCACCTGTTCCCTCCCACCTTTAGCACAGTGCTGTGGCCTCAGGGAGTCCTCTGATGGCCACAAAGTGGGCACAGAATCAGAGCCCAATGGTCAGAATGGCTGAGAAGGTGACCCTGTCACCTGCGGAGCCTCTTCTGAAAGACCTGCCTTCCATTCCCCTTCTTCCCCAACTCCACAGCCCCCACCTTCCTGTGAGGACAGAATTCAGGCACGACTGCCTCGACACAGTCCCCAGCGCTACATGACAAACCACGTTGACTCATGCCATATCTGCCCTTTCCCTTACCCTTCCTTGTGGAAATCTTTTGCTCTTAATATTTCTAGGGTAGAAGTAGAGCAAGCACTTTATCTATGGGAATAAACGTATCACATAAAAATCTAACAAGGCTTGAGATATAAATGAATTCAATGTGCCTTAAAAACGGTATCATTGACTCATCAAATGGTCTTGTGAAAACTAGATATCAACATGCAAAAGAATACAGTTGGACACACCGTATACAAAAACTGACTAAAGACAGATGAAAGATCTAAATGCAAGACCTACAACTGTAACACTTTCAGAAGAAAGGAGAAAAGCTTTATTACATTGGATTGAGTAATGATTTCTCGCATATGACATCGAAGACATGGGTAACAAAAGAAAAAAACAGATAAATCCGACGCCATCAAAATGTAAAACTTTTGTATGTCAAAGGATACGATCAACAGGTTGAAAAGACAACCCACAGAATGGGAGAAAATAGTTGCAAATCATATATCAGATAAGGGGTTCATATCTGGAATGTAGAAAAACCTCCTGCAACTTAACAACCTCGATAATAATAAAAAACCAAATAACGCAATTAAAAACTAGCAGACGACTTGAACAGACACTTCTCCGAAGAAGACACACCAGTGACTGATAAGCACCTGGAAAAACGCTCAACATCACTAATCATGAGAGAAATGCAAAATTAAAGCCACAGGAAGATACCACTTCACATCCAGTGGGCTAGCTGCTATCAACAAAACAAAACAGCAATTGGCAAGGATGTGGAGAAACTACTGGTGGAATGCAAAACAGTGTAGCTGCCATGGAAAACAGGCTGGTGTTTCCTCAAAGACATTTAAAAATGAATGATCATATGGTCCATCAATTCCCCTGCTGGGTGTATACCCCAAAAATTGAAAGCAGAGACTCAAATAGGTATCTATCCACCCATGTTCACAGCAGCATGACTCACAGTACTCTGAAGATGGAAGCAACCCAATGGTCCATCAGCAGACTAGTGGAGGAACAAAATGTGATGTGTGTGTATCTACAACGGAACACCGTGCACCCTTAAGAAGAAAAGGAATTCGGCCGGGCTCAGTGGCTCACGCCTGTAATCCCAGCACTTTGGGAGGCCAAGGTGAGTAGGTCACCTGAGGTCAGGAGTTCCAAACTAGCCAACATGGTGAAACCTCATCTCTACTAAAAATACAAAAATGAGCTGGGCATTGTGGCGGGTGCCTATAATCCCAGCTACTTCAGAGGCTGAGGCAGGAGAATCGCTTGAACCCAGGAGGCGGAGGTTGCAGTGAGCCAAGATTGCACCATTGCATTCTAGCTTGGGCAACAAGAGCAAAACTTCATTTCAGAAAGAAAAGAAAAGAAAAAGAGAAGAGAAAGGAAGGGAAAAAAGAGAAAGAAAGAAGAAAGAAAGAAAGAAAGAAAGAAAGAAAGAAAGAAAGAAAGAAAGAAAGAAAGAAAGAAAGAAAGAAGGAAGGAAGGAAAGAAAGAGAAAGAAAGAAAGAGAAAGAAAGAAAGAAAAGGAATGTTCACACATGCTGCAACATGGAGCCCATAACCTTGAGGACATTATGCTAAGTGAATAAACCGGTTGCAAAAAGACACACACTGTATGATTCCACTTGTGTAAGGTGCCTAGAGTATCAAAATTACAGAGACGGGAAGCAGAACGATTGCTGTCTCAATGGGGAAGTGGCTGAGGGAAGGGGAGAAAAGAGAGTTAGTTTTCAACAGGCAGAGTTTCAGTTTTGCAACACGAGAAGTATTCCGGAGGGGGATAGTAATGGCTGCACTGTGAAAGCCCTTAGTGCCTCTGAACTACACACTTAGAAACAGTTAAGGTGGTAAATTTTATGCTTTCATCATTTTGTTTAAAAAATTACATCATAGATACAAAGTATAAAACATCTCTCAATACATGCACAAGAAGACACAGGCACAGTTCGCGGACACTTTCCTACAGGTAAGTGAAATCAGGACTGCTCCCTGGGGCCCGGTTCAGTGAGTCCCCTTAGTGCATGCCCACAGGGGTGCTTTCTGCTGTGGGTTCTGGCGTTTCTCATCACACTAAGCATCCATCCTCTCGGGCCCAGACCTGAAACTGGGGGCTGAAACTTGTGTTGCTGCCTTAGCCGTCATCTCCATGGCTGCGTGGGATCCCGGAGCTGCAGCCTTCCGTCCTGGCACCCGGGTTGGTTTTTAAGGTCTTTTCTTTGAGATTTGGGACATTCTTGCTTCCTCTTTCCCAGCTCCTCCCTATCAAGCTAGAGCCCTGACTGTGACGCGCTCTGGCCAGACTCAGGCTCTCCCTTGGGCTGGGCTGCACGCTGTGGTTAGGGAGTTTCTTCTGCAACGAAGGCCTCCCTGGACCCCTGACTCACCACGTACATCACCAACTGCATCCCTGAGGGCCTGGAGCCCAGACCCTCCAGTGGCAGGGTGTGCTGGGTCCGTCCAGGGGGAGAACCCCTGAAGGAAGAGGCGCCTCCCTCCTGGGCCATCCACGCTGAAGACGCTCCTGCTCCCTCTGCCCCACCCCCTCCTCCACCCTCCGCAGGTGCTGGTCCTGCATGCACCTCACTAACTTCGTCAGAGGCAGACTCCTCAGAAGCTGCTCCAAGCTCCAGGACGGAGGCCTAGCCAGCATTCCTTCACCAGTCCTTACTCTCTCTGCCATCTCTCTCCTGCTCAGGTCCACCATGGGTCCACGGCCATGATGACCATGGAGCTTCTCTACTTCAACTCAAATCTGCCCTTCAACCATTCTGTGTCTATTTCTACACTGCCATCACACCTTCCCCCTCCCCACTGCCAGACAGAAAGCTTCTGCTCTAAGGGCAGTGAGGACCAAGACACGCTTGCCTTGTCTGCGCCTCTTCGCAAGCTCCCTCTCCCACAGAGGAAGGCTTGGCCCCTCCGGAGAGGAGCTCTCCTAGGGCACCAGTGCTGTTTCCTCTTTCCATGGCCACATTCACCCTCGCCTTCCCTGGGCCTGGGCTCAGTAGCAAAAGACCACAGAGAGAAATACTGAAAATAAAAACTATAACAGGAAATATTTCAAACAAATTATATTTCTGAAAATAAAAACTATAACAGGAAATATTTTAAACAAATTATATACATGCAATAATAGAATTACATAATAGATAATAGATGCATAGATAGATGATAGATAATAGATACATAGATACATACATAGATGATAGATATAGATAGATGACAGATAGATGGATAGATGACAGATAATAGATGGATGGATACATAGATGATACATAGATACATGGATGATATGTACATACATATATACTGTATAGATGATAGATATATACATAGATAGCTGACGGATGGATAGATAGATAGGTAATCCACAGTACTGAGCTGGTTGCATGGAATGACTGAGGATGAATATAAGATACATACCAGATTTCTGATTTGACCTTGAAAGTAACTTGGGAGGATTTTTAATGATGCAAACAGGAAGAAAATGGTTGGTGGCATTGGGATTTGCCCAGCCTGGGAGGAAGAGCTGAGTTAGAGTAAGAGGAGTGGGATTTGGACACGTCAGCCGTGCTGAGGAAGTTGTGGGGAAGCTCCAGATTCTCAGCACATATTTGGATTTACTCACAGATGCCAGACAGCAGAGGCTGGGCTGGATTTGAATCCAGTTTAAGTCTACTTCTGACAGACCCCAGAGCCCAGGCTTGGAAGCCTGGGCAGTACTGCCCCTGGCTATACCATATTACTCTAGAGACAAAAATGCAATACATTTTTAAATAAAACAGTCAAAAACGGAAATTTTATTAATGTTTTCTCTATGGTAAGTCCACTCATGTCAAGATAAACTAACTCCATCTTGAAAATAAACTTTCCGAATCCCTCTCTCAAGACACGTGCTAGGAGGCTGCAGTGTCCCACAGTTCCAATGTTAGGAAATGTAAGAGATCCAGGAAATTGACAGATTTGTTACTAAATGTTTACTTTTGATGTTCAATGGCATTAATTTGAGCTAACTGGGGAAATCGTCAGAATTAATGAAAATCATGAATCATTGCATTATTTTTAAAGGTCATTTTATTACTTCCAAGCACTCATAACTAAAGAAACTAAATGTTAGAAAATAATCGAGCTAAGACTTTAATCACAATAGTTTAAAGACCAAATTTTATTTATAATGCTCCCATTAAAATGTCTCATTGCAAATAAAGCTTGCCGATATATTTGAAAGCAACATGTTCTCTTATGTAAATGCATTTTAATTTGTTTAAGATGTTTAGCAACTTCTCTCATGATAATACAAATAATCGTAATAGCAGACATTTACTGAGTGCTTCCTACGTGCCCACAGTTAGCCAGGTACTTGCATGGTATTATCACATTTCATCCTCACAACCATGAAGAAGATATAAATATTATTCTACAAGTGATGAAACAAGCTTAGAAAAGGCAAAAGTGATGAAACAGACTCACAGCCAGGTGATCTGACAGAAGAGGCCATTCTTAGCCAACAAAGGAAGGCGTCAGGAAGAACAAAGATGAAACTGTCTACCATCCATATTGACCGGATCCAAAGCAAGTCAGTCTATAACTGAATGTGGACTTTTCCTTTAAGATGTAGCATTTGAAACTGTAACTCCCTAGAGTTTATATTCTCCTAAGTCAGATTTATTGAAGTAGAATTTACCTACAGGAGAATTCACTTTCTTTAAGTGTAGAGATCAATGAATTTTTACAAATTTGTACAGCACGTAACCATCATGAAAACCAAGGCGTCGCACATTTCCCCACCCTGAACACTTTCCTCACGCCCCTTTCTGGTCAGTTTCCTCCTGAAGCCCACACTTCCTGCACACCGCTGATCTGCCCTTAGAAGTGGAGCATGCGACACACCGTATTTGGGCCTGGCTGCTTTCCTTTAGCCTGATTCTTGTGAGATGCACTTGTGTTGCTGCAGTCACCCCTGGTTTGCTCCTTTTATCGCAGAGAAGTGCCCATGTGTAGACGAAGAACACGCTTTGTTTATCTGTTCACAAGCTGATGGCCATTTGAGCAGGTTCTGGCTTTCTGTTACTATGAGCAAAGCCGCTATATATGTTCACATTCAGACATTTTTATGACATGTGTTTTCATTTCTTTTGCATAAATTTCTTTTTTTTTTTTTTTTAATAGAGTTGGGTTTCACCATGTTGACTAGTCTGGTCTCAAACCCCTGACCTCAAGTGACCCTCCTATCTCAGCCTCCCAAAATGCTGGGATTATAGGCGTGAGCCACCACACCTGGCCCCTTTTGCATAAATATCTAAGAGTGAAAGCACTGGGTCAAATGGCAAGGGTATGTTTAAGATAATAAGATATCGCCCAACTGTTTTCCAAAGTAGCTGCATCATTTTGCATTTCCAGCAACAATGGAAGAGACTTCCAGTTACTTCACACCTGTGTCAGCACTTGAAGCTGTCAGACTTTTCAGTTTTAGCTACTCTAGTAGGCGTGTATTGATATCTCACTGGTTTTAATCTGCATGTCCTAAATGACTCATGACCTTGAACATCTTTTCACATACTCATTTACTAATCTCACATCTTTGTTAAAATGTCTGTTCAGCAGAAACAGAATACTGAATACCACATGTTCTCTCATGTAAGTGGGAGCTTAATGATGAGAACATGTGAACACAGAGAAAGGAACAACAGACACTGGGGTCTATCAGAGGGTGGAGGGTGGAAGGAGGGAGAGAATCAGAAAAAAAAGTTACTGGGTACTAAGCTTAGTACCTGGGTGATGAGATAACCTGTACTACAAACCCCTGTGACACAGTTTACCTATATAACAAACCTGCACATGTAACCCTGAACCGAAAATAAAAGTTAAAACAAAAGTGTCTGTCCAAATCTTTTCCCCATTTTTATTGGGTGGTTGTCTTCGTATTTTCCAGTTGTAAGAGTTCTTGATGTAATGTGGATGTAAATCTTTTAGGAGTTACATGTTTTGAAGATATTTTCTCCCACTCTGGCCAGTCTTTTGATTTTTCTGACAGTGTCTTTTCAAGAACAGGAGTCTTTAGTTTTTATAAAGTCCTATTTATTTATTTTACAGTTCATGCTTTTTGATTCCTACCTAGAAAACCTTTGCCTAAACCAGCAATGCTTTATCCTATCAGTGTTACTGTTTTAGCTCTTACATTTAGGTCAATGATCCATTTTTGGCTACTTTTTTAAATGATGCAAACACCAAGATTTTTCTTTTTGTTGATAAATATCCAGTTGTTCAAACACCGTTTGTTAAGAAGATAATATTCCCCCCATTGAATGACACTGGCATCTGTGTCAGAAACCGATCAACCATAGTGTGACAGCCTGTTTCTATTCATTCCGCCGACCACGTCTGCTTTTATGCCAATACCGAACTGTCTTGAAGACTGCATCCCTGTAGTAGAATTTTAAAAGACAGTGTGAGTTCACCAACTTTATTCTTCTTTCACAAAGTTCTGTGGGTTATTCTATGTCCTCTGAACTTCTGTGTAAGTTTAAGAACCTTTGCCAAATTCTGTGGGGATTTTGAGTGGTGTTGCGTTGGGTCCTCAAAGTCAGCTTGGAAACTCAGCACCCTAACAATGCTGTCTTCCCAACACGACCTTAGCCTGCATCATGAGTTTCGATCTTCTTTCTTTAATCTCTCAGCCATGTTTTGTATTTTCAGTATGCAAACCTTGCACATATTTTGTAATATTGGGATGCTACTGTATGTCATTTTAATTTCAATTTCTCATTTTTTGGTGCCTTTATAAAGAAATAAAAACTTGGCTTTCGCATATTTACCTTGCATTTGCAACCAACCCAAACGCATTAGTCTACCAGAGATGCTTTTGTAGATAATTTGGAATCTTCTATGTAAATAGTAATGTTGTATGCAAATAAATGCAGCTTGCTTTCTTCCTTTCCAATTTGTATAACTTAAATTTCTTTTCTATTTTACCCTCTTGCACTACCAACAATTTTCAGTATAATGTTGAATGGGCGTGACATCATGCCCCCATCTTAAGGCAAGGCTTCAGTCTTTTACAGTAGGTGTGAAGCTTTTTGTAGAAGCACTTTACATGTGACGGATGTTTCCTTTTTAACCATAATTTTTAGAATTTTAGGAGAAATAGATTTTGAGTTTTCTCAAGTGATTTTATGCATCTGTTGAGATGATCATATGGTTTTTCTTTTTAGTCTGTTAATACGGTAAATTACACACATTTATTTTCAAATATTAAACCAAATGTGCATTGCTGGGATAATTCCTACTTTTTTATGATGTATTCTTCTTTTTACATGTTGCTGGATTCAACTTGCTAATATTTTCCTAAGCAAAATACATATTATTTTTAAATATATACTTAGGAGAGACATTGTCCTACAGTTTTCTGGTTTTGTTTTTCCTTGCAATGTCTTTGTCTGGTTTTAGTTTCAGGGTCATTCTGGCTTCATAAAGTACTTCCTCCTCTTTTATTTTCTGGACATTTTTGTGTAGAATTGGTAATATTTCTTCCTTAAAGGTTGGATAGAATTCGCTAGTGAATTCAATTAGCCTTGGAAATTTCCTTGTGGGGGCTTTTAACAACAAATTAAACACCTTTAACAAATATAAGACTGTATGGTGAGTAAATACCCGTTAAATATTTTCTATTTTCTACCTCTGAGTTTTCTGATTTTTCCACTGCTGTGCCCAATCTGTTAATGAGCTCATTGCAGCTTACTTCACCTGTGGTTTCACGCTGAAGGTTTCTAACACAGCTATGCAGCTCATCTGCATATCTTCCCCCTCTGTGCTGAAACACAGGGTCTCCTCATTCCCCCGTCCACGCTTTCTGCTAGATCTTTTATCTAGCAGAAAAGTTACAGTTACTTTCAACCTCATCTGTTGGTTCCAGTCTTGAGGATGGGTTGGCTTTTGTTTGTTTAGGTATGTGTCTTCAGATTGTTTATCAAACACTGGGTATGGTGAGTAGAAGAAGAGCAGAAGCCGAGCTGACTGTAAATCACATCTGCACCCATGCTGTCCCACCTCGGTCCCTGAGCCGGGGTTTGTCCTGTTGGGAGCTGACCAGGCCTCCCTGCTTGGTCTTTGCCTTCAGTGCGTCCGTCTGCAGTCCCGCCCGCCCGGGTGCCTGCAGAAGCGTTTCCCATGGGACTTGGGACCTGGCCCAGCACAGTGGGATTTCCAGTACCGGCTCCATCCTCTGCACTGAGCAGGTGCCGCTCACCTGGCCACCCACCCGAGGAAGACCGATGCTGTCCATGCTTGCTGGGAGGTCCATGGTGAGGCCAGGGGGCTCCAGGACCTCCTGTCCAGCCTGTCTCAGAGGCGGCCCGAAGACCTGGGCCTGGAAGATCTGGGGTGGGAGAACCTCTGCCCACCCCCACAGAGTAGCCCTCTCGAAGCTTTCCCAGCCCTTCCCGGACTGGAAGCCTCAGCCCTTTCTTGCCCCCTGGCCTCAGCACCCCTTCCCTGGGCCAGAGGCCACGCTGCAGTTTTCTCAGCTCAGGCTCACGGCCGAGCAGGGGACACTCCTGACCCTCTCACAGCTCCCACCTCTCCCCAAGGCAGGCCCTTCCCCTTCCCACTGGCTGAGGGCTCTGCACCGCAAGAGGGAAAAAGTGCACAGGGTGGGCCTCTGTGTCGGTGCCCCCCGAGGGCTCCCCCCTCCTGCCTAGCCCCCAGCCCCTCCTCCTGCGAAAAGGCTACAGAGGACACTGGAGTGAGGATGGGCCCGTGTCTGGGGTTCTGGGGTCCTAGGCTGGTGCTGGGTCCACACCCAGCTATGTCCTCGTCACCGCTGTGGTGGTGGCGGCATCTTCTGCCTGCCCTCCGCCCATCCCGGGCTCCACACCCTTCAGCCTGCAGCCACCTGGTCATCCTGCCCCTGTTGAGTTTGAGGAAAGTGGGGTTCCCAGATAGTCTGGTTTGGCTTCGTTGCAAAGCAGCTTGCCACTGCTTTCGACGTCCCAGGCATAACTGACTGGAAGCTTTCTGTTGTACTTGGTTGGCTGCTTGCTTTTTACTAATAATCTATCCAAATACCTTCGCCTACGGAGTGAAAATAAAGCTTGCACGTGAGAAATGGAAATGAAGAAGCAGAAGTTTTTCTGGTTCACAATGAGCTCAACAGCTGGTTTGACTCCTGTGCCTGAGACACACAAACGCAACTCGGACTGTGCATGAGCACACGCTCCTTGGCAAAAGCCCTAGATCACAAGCCCAAAGCCCTTACTGGCTCACAGGGAGCACCTGAGTCACCGGCTGAGGACCTCGGGTTTTAACGCCCTGTACCAGCCAGTCAGTGGCTAACATTAGTTGCTAAAATTAACAGTTGGAAATCAATGCCTTGTCCAACAAAGGTACAATCTAGCTATAATTGATTTTTTCAAGGAAATAAAATAACCTGGGAGAAGAGTGGTCAGTCTTTAGCTCATAAAGTGAAGTGCTTCTGACCTCCCTAACGCAATGGTTTTGGGGAAGGCGAAGATGACAGCGTCAGCCTGTCAATGATAGTAGCATTTGTGCTTACGCAGGAAAAGTACTTATTTTCAGAGAGCCATATGGAAATATTTAGGAATGAAACGTTATGGTTTATATACGTCACAAAAATATACTTAATCAAAAAAATTAACAAAAAAATACAAATATAAACAAAATCAACAAAAGGTTATCTAGTCCATGTTCAAAGGGCCCCGGTTGTCCAAAGAAATATATTTTACTCTTGGTTTCCTCAAATCAGAATGGAACCGACAAGTAGATGTTACATTGTATTCTCGTGTCCCTAAGTCTCGTTAATACACAGCAGTCCTGCCCAATCTTTTGTTTCAGATTTGTTTTCTCGCAGGTAGACGGGGTATCCTCAAGGCTTCACCAATGGAGGAGTCAGAATCTTGAGGCCAAAGGTATTAATAGATGTCCACGTGCTAAGCCCTAGGACCTGCGAGAATGGTAGGTGGCAAAGGGGTTTTGCAGCTTTGGAGGAACAAGGAGGACCATCCCGGATTCTTCATTTGAGTTTAATGTCACCGGGCCCTCATAAGACGAAGGAAGGCAGTAGGTCAGAGGACAAGATGTGGCCACAGAGGTCGGGATGGATGGGAGTGAGGCTGCTGTGGGAAAGGGCCACGAGCCAAGGAGTGCCGGCACGTCTGCAGGCCGCACAGGCAGGAAGCAGGTTCTGGAAATGAAACGCAGTCTGCCACCTCCTCAGTCTTAGGACCTGTGCCCTCCAGAACCGTAAGAGAACCAAAGTGTGTTGATTTATGCCACCGTGTTTGTGGGGATTAGTTGCAGCAGCCAGAAGGAACTCACAGCCACCCGCCGGGGGACCTGCATGGTGTTCTCCCTCTTGTGCCGTTACTGCTTTTTTCCTATAATTAGGTGGTTATGCTCAAAGCGGCTTCCTGCGTTGTTCCATGAACTCATGGCTATATATTTTATACTGTGATGATCACATCTCCCGTGCATTAAACACCCCAAAACCAGAGGATTTGTGATCATGGCAGTGTCTACATGGCCTTTTCCAGGACAGATTGTGAAGAAACATTTGTTAGATAAATGACTGAGTAAATGTGTACTATTGATATAGTAGCTTTTAAGGAAAGATGTTAGAATAAGGGGGAATGGAGCACTACCGTATCTGAGGGGTTAGTGACTGCGTATGTATCATTATTTTCTAAATGTGAAATGAAATTGACTCACTTCCTGTTTATAATGGGGGCTCTGGAGTGGTATGGTTCACCAATGTAAAAAATAGAAATCACCCCAGTGTAGTCACAAGTGCTTATAAGAGGGAGGCAGAAGTCAGGGCCAGAGAGGAGACGAGAGGCGGCAGTGGAGGCTCTGGAGGTGGAGCACAGGCCCACCCAGGGTACCCGGGCGAAGGCCCAGAAGTGCGTTCTTCCTTGGGCTTCCACAGGGAGACTGATTCTGGACTTTAGCTCTCTAAAGTGGTAAGATGATAAATCTGTGGACTCTTAAAATTAATTAAAATAGAAAAGGACAAAGTCAACCTCTCCAATTAGGTAACAAGTTCAACTATTGAATAAAATTAATATTATTCCGTGTGTGTGTGTGTGTGTGTGTATTATATTAGTAGTATTATTCCATATATATAGACACACACACACACACACACACACACACACACACACGTATTTGTTACCTGAGCAATAAGCTTAGTATTAACATAACAAGTAGATGCCATAATGCCACTTGTTGCAGGAAAGAAGAATTTGAAAGTGAATGCTGGAAACCGTTCTGCAAAGCTGCCCCAAATGACTCCTTTGCTCCTAGAACAGACGTCTGGCTGCTGTCTGCCCACGGCCTTGCTCCTTGTACTGTGGTGTTCTGCGCTTCCACACTCGAGCACACTCTGGCAGGTGGGCACCATGACCCTGCAAAGCCTGTATGGAACCCACTGCACCAGAACCTGAAGTTTTATCAAAGTCTCCTGGTGGTTCCCACACACAGCAAAAAGAAACACTTTCAGGCTTCCACATGGGAGTGCAATGGCTTTCCTCTCTCCACCTCCCCACAAGTGGAGCTGCCCGGGGACCCTCTGTAGCTGAAAAACAGGAAAGTTTTCCCAGCACAGACACATTCCAGGACTGGGTAAATGGTTTGGGGAGCTGGTTTTCAAATGCATCATTACAACCCTCTAGGAAAACAAGGTGTGATGCTTTCCTTTCCTTGCAATTTCTCCAGCAGCACTCTGAGGATATGTAATACTAGACAACATTTCTTCGCTACAACAAACACCAGTGAGTTGCGTACTGAGCCCAGGAGGCTTAACCAATCACTAACCTTGAAACATACCATCTCACATTGTTTAAAAAGAAAGCTGGGCTGGGCGCGGTGGCTCACATCCGTAATCCCAGCACTTTGGGAGGAAGACAAATTACCTGAGCTCAGGAGTTCAAGACCATCCTGACCAACATGGAGAAACCCTGTGTCTACTAAAAATACAAAAAAATTAGCCGAGCATGGTGGCGCATACCTGTAATCCCAGCTACTCGGTGGACTGAGGCAGGAGAATAGCTTGAATCTGGGAGGTGGAGGTGGCAGTGAGCTGAGATCATGCCATTGCACTCCAACCTGGGCATCAAGAGCAAAACTCCATCTTAAAAAAAAAAAAGTAGAAGAAAGAAAGGAAAAAGAAAAAAAGAAAGAAGCTGAGTGCTGTGGCTCACACCTGCAATCCCAGCACTTTGGGAGGCCAAGGTGGTAGAATCACTTGAGGCCGGGAGTTCAAGACCAGTCTGGGCAACAGAGCAAACCCTGTCTCTACAAAAAATAAAAAATAAAAATTAGCCAGGCAGCTACCCAGGAGGCTGAGACAAGAGGATCACCTGAGCCCAAGAAGTTGAGGCTACAGTGAGGTGAGATTATACCACTGCACTCCAGCCTGAGTGACAGAGTGAGGCCCTGTCTCAAAAATATAAAAAATCTTAAAAAGAAACCTGAATATCCGTGGTACGTTAAAAGTAATACAGCTCCTTCCGGTAAGAGTCAAGGCCACGTCTGGAGCCTCAGCGCTGACGCGTGCTGCTTTCCACACTGAGCCAGGCAAAGTGCACACTGCACCTGCTGTTTCAAATACAGTGGTCCCAGAGCTGACGACGAGCTTTTTCCAAAGGCTGAAGATGACATTGTCAGAAGAAAACTGTGTGTTTTTTCAAAGTTATAGGAGGGCAAGGTGAGAACACAAGAATAAAAACTTAATTGCAGAGGCAAAGTAGAAAAACTCAGCAGGTCTGAGGCGGCGGCTCTGATCCAGACACGGCAGGTGCTGTACCCAGCCTCCAGAGGCCACACCCGAGGGCCTGCAGAGGCTGACTCAGACGGGACCTGGCAACTGCGCTTCACTGCTGAGGAAAAGGTGACGGGGGGCTGACGGCAAGTAAAACGATCTGGGTTTCATTCCTCCTTCTTGCCATGGTACGACAGTAACAGCCCATGACAACTCTCTAAAGGGATGAGGAGGTGGCCAGGGTGAGGCTTGTGTAGGTAGAGGACAGAGGGCTGATGCAAAATCACGCTAACGTATTCTCTAATTCCCAAATGGGTCCCGCCATGACCAGGAGCTTGTGGTGGCCTCAGGTCTTCCCTAAGGGTCACCGTGCTTCTGGTGCCCTTGAACAAGCCTCAAGCATGTCCTAGCATCTCTCGAGCAAACAAAAGCCAGTGCCCAGGCAGCAGGGAGGCCTCTGCACACTCCAGTGGTGGTAGAAGCAGAAATCATGATAAAAATCAAGTCAGCGTGCAACTCGTGGATTTTAGCTCCTGCCCCAAAAAGCAGGGTCTCTCGCAAAGTCTGAGACCCTGACCCATGACGCCAACCAAGCAGGGTTTCCCAAGCATGGTATCTGCCAGGGTTGAATTATGCTCTGCAAAAGATACGTGAGTATTCACCCCCCAGTACCTCACAATGTGGCCTTGTTTGAAACTAGGGTCATTGCAGGTATAATCAGATGAAATTTGGCAGGTGGGCCCTGATCCAGTATAACTGTGGTTCTTAGAACGCCATGTGAAGATGGAGATGGAGACTGGAGAGAGAATCTCACCAGCCAAGGTACACCAGAGGTCACCAGCAAAGCACAGAGGATGCGGAGAGGCTGGGACAGATGTTCCCCAAGAGTCTACAGAAGGGGCCAGCCTGTGGACGCGGTGATCTCAGACTTCCAGCTCCAGAGCAGTGAGGGGGAGAATTTCTGCTATTTAAGCGGCCCAGTGCATGGAACTTCATTGCGAGGCCCCAGGAGACTAATCCAGTGCTGAAGCCAGAGGGGCTGGGTCCATAACTGACCGGCAGGCCTTTCAAATCTCTACTGAGAGCAGCATGCCCCACCACCTGTGCTGTCCAGCCAGTCTTCCTAGCTTCACTCGTTCCCCGTAAGCTCCATGCTTCTTAACCCAACAGCCAGAGTTACTTTTCTTAACAATATCCACAGGGAAAATGGAGATTAAGATGGCGGATGGGAGGCAAGACTGGCTTGCGGCTCCTGCTCGGACACAGAACAGCAGGTGGAGAGACCCACACGGTGAACTTTTGCTGCAACAACTACCATAGCCCCACATCAGGAAGGCTGAGATAATCCTTAGACGTTCTGCAGGAACTGTATCTCTGCTGCAGGCACCATGAGAGGCAAAAAACTGTGAGTCTGCTTGCCTTCTCAGTGGGGAGGCTGGTGGCCTGGGGCAGCCCAGGTCACCAGCTACCTGGAAATAGACTCAGTGCTCTTGGGGGCACAGTGGGAGTGACACCGGCCTTTAGGACTCTGGGCTGCATGGGAGCAGGGTGAGGCCTGTGACTGCTGGCTTTACCCCACTTCCCTGGCGATCTGTGTAATGCAGCAGAGGCCCCCTGCGAACACAGCTCCATCGGCCTGGGAATCACCCCTATCTCCCACAGCAGCCACAGTAAACCCTGCCCAAGGAGAGTCTGAGATCAGAAACACCTAACCCTGTCCCACTTGGGGGTCTTCCTCTACTGCCTTGGTAGCCGAAGATGAAGGACATAATCCCTTGGGAGCTCTACAGCCCTGACCACCACCAGAGAAAACTGAATACTTCTCCAAAGGTGACCCTAAGGCAGGCTTGTATTCTCCCTATACAACCTCAGCTGATGCATTCTTGAAAGCACCACCTCCTGGCTGGAGGACAACCAACACAAAACCAGTGCAGTGAACAAAAACACAGCCAAGGACCCTCAGAGTCCTTCGCTCCCTGCTCCCTCCACCGGAGCAGGTGCTGGTATCCATGGCTGCAAGACCTGAAGATGGATCCCATCACAGGACTCTTTGCAGACACTCCCCAGTACCAGCCCAGAGCCCAGTTGCTCTGCTGGGTGGCTAGATCCAGAAGAGCAAAAAGAAAAATCACTACAGTTTGGCTCTCAGGAGGCCCCATCCCTGGGGAAAAAAAAGTAGAACACTACATCAAGGGAGCCCCCAATGGAACAAAAGAATCTGAAGAGCAGATCTCCTTGTCTCAGATCTCCCCTCTGACATAGCCTACCCAAATGAGAAGGAACCAGAAAAACAATTTTGGTAATATGACAAAACAAGGTTCTTTAACACCCCCAAAAGATCACACCAGCTCAACAGCAATGGATACAAACCAAAAGGAAATCTCTGAATTGTCAGAAAAAGAATTCAGAAGGTCAATTATTAAGCTAATCAAAGAGGCACCAGAGAAAGGTGAACTCCAACTTAAAGAAATTAAAAAACATAATATACGAAATAAAAGGAAAATTCTTCAGTGAAATAGCATAAACAACAATGACAACAAAAAAAAATTACAATTTCTGGAAATCAAGGACACACTTAGAGAAATGCAAAATGCACTGGAAGTTCTCACAATAGAATCAAACAAGCAGAAGAAAGAACTTCAGAGCTCGAAGACAAGGCTTTCAAATTAACCCAATCCATCAGAGAAAAAGAAAAAAGAATTTTAAAAAATGGACAAAACCTCCAAGAAGCTTTGGACTGTGTTAAGTGTCCAAACTTAAGAATAATTGGTGTTCCTGAGGAAGAAGAGAAATCAAAGTCTGGAAAACATATTTGAGGGAAAAATCAAGGACAACTTCCCCAGCCTTGCTAGAGATCTAGACATTCAAATGCAAGAAGTTCAAAGAACACCTGGGAAGTTCATCACAAAAAGATCATTGTCTAGGCACACAGTCATCAGGTTATCTACAGTCAAGATGAAAGAAAGAATCTTAAGAGCTATGAGGCAAAAGCATTAGTAACTTATAAAGAAAAACCTGTCAGACTAATAGCAGATTTCTCAGCAGAAACCCTACAGGCTAGAAGGGATTGGGGTCCTATTTTTAGCCTTCTGAAACAAAACAATTATCAGCCAAAAATTTTGCATCCAATGAAACTAAACTTCATAAATGAAAGAAAGATACAGTCTTTTTCAGACAAACAAATGCTGAGAGAATTTGCCACTACCAAGCCAGCACTACAAGAACTGCTAAAAGGAACTCTAAATCTTGAAACAAATCCTCTAAATACACCGAAATACAACCATCTTAAAGCATAAATCTTACAGAACCTATATAAAAATAACACAATGAAAAAAAAAAGGTATTCAGGCAACAAATAGCACAATGAAAAGAATAGTACTTCACATCTCAACACTAACATTGAATACAAATGGCCTAAATGCCCCACTTAAAAGATATAGAGGGGCAGAATGGATAAGAATTCACCAACCAAGTTTCTGCTGTCTTCAAGAGACTCAGGTAACACATAAGGACTCACATAAACTTAAGATAAAGTGGTGGAAAAGATATTCCATGAAAATACATACCAAAAGTGAGCAGGGGTAACTATTCTTACATCAAACAAAACAGACATTAAAGCAACAGCAGTTAAAAAGACAAAGAAGGACATTATATAATTATAAAAGGACTAGTCCAAAAGGAAAATATCACAATCCTAAATATATATGCACCTAACACTGGAGCTCCCAAATTCATAAAACAATTACTTCTAGACCTAAGAACTGAGATACAACACAGTAATAGTGGCGGACTTCAATACTCCACTGACAGCACTAGAGAGGTCATCAAGACAGTAAGTCAAGGAAGGAACAATGGACTTAAACTATACCCTAGAAGAAATGAACTTAAAAGATATTTACAGAGCGTCCTACCCAACAACTGCAGAATATATATTCTATTCATCAGCACATGGAACATTCTCCAGACAGGGGAATAAACAAGTCTCAGTAAATTTAAGAACATCAAAGTTATATCAAGTACTCTCTCAGACCACAGTGTAATAAAATTGGAAATTAACTCCAAAAGGCACCCTCAAAACCAGGCAAATGCATGGAAATTAAATGATCTGTTCCTGAATGATCTTTGAGTCAACAATGAAATCAAGATGGAAATTTAAAAATTCTTTGAACTGAATAATAGCGATACAACTTATCAAAACCTCTGGGATGCAGCAAATGCAGTTCTAAGGGGAAAGTTCATGGCATTAAATGCTGACATCAAAAAGTCTAAAAGAGCACAAATGGACAATCTAAGGTCAAACTTTAAGGAACTGGAGAAGCAAGATCAATCCAAACCTAAACCCAGCAGAAGTAAAGAAATAACAAAGATCAGAGCAGACCTAAATGAAATCGAAACACAAATAAAATACAAAATTTAAATGAAACAAAAAGTTGGTTCTTTGAAAAGATAAACAAAATTGATAGACTATTAGCAAGATTAACTGAGAAAAAAAGAAAATCCAAATAAACTCAATTAGAAATAAAATGGGAGTTATTACAACTGGATACCACAGAATACAAAAGATTATTCGAGGCTACTATGAACGTCTTTATGAGCATAAACTAGAAAATCTAGAGGAGAGGGATAAATTCCTGGAAATATACAACCCTCCTAGGTTAAACCAAGAAGATACAGAAACTCTGAACAGACCAATAACAAGCAGTGAGGTTGAAATGGTAATTTTTAAATTGCCAACAAAAAAAAAGCCCAGGACCAGATGGATTCACAGCTGAATTCTATCAGACATTCAAGGAAGAACTGGTACCAATCCTATTGACACTATTCCACAGGACAGAGAAGGAGGGAATCCTTCTTAAATCATTCTATGAAACCATTATCACCACAATGCCAAAATCAGGGAAAGACATAACAAAAAAAGAAAACTATAGACCAATACCCCTGATGAACACAGATACAAAAATCCTCAACAAAATACTAGCTAACTGAATCCAACAGCATATCCAAAAGATAATCCACCATGATCAAGTGGGTTTCATACCAGGGATGCAGGGATGGTTTAATATCCACAAATCAATAAATGTGATATGCCATATAAACAGAATTAAAAACAAAAATTACATAATCATCTCAATAGATGCAGAAAAGGCACTTGACAAAATCCAGCATTGCTTTATTATCAGCATAGAAGGAACATACCTTAAGGTAATAAACGCCATCTATGACAAACACACAGCCAACATTATACTGAACAGGGAAAAAGTTAAAAGCATTCCTCCTGAGAACTAGAACAAGACAAGGATGCTTACTTTCACTACTTCTATTCAACATAGTACTTGGAAGCCCTAGCCAGAGCAATCAGACAAGAGAAAGAAATCAAGGGCATCCAAATCAGTAAAGAGGAAGTCCAACTGTCACTGTTTGCTGATGATATAATCCTATGCCTAGAAAACCCTAGCAAAGAGAGTAAAGAGGAAGTCCAGCTGTCACTGTTTGCTGATGATATAATCCTATGCCTAGAAAACCCTAGCAAAGAAAGTAAAGAGGAAGTCCAACTGTCACTGTTTGCTGATGATACAATCGTAGACCTAAAAAAAAACCCTAAAGATTCATTCACAAAGCCCCTGTAACTGGTAAATGAATTTAGCAAAGTTTCAGGATACAAAGTTAATGTACACAAATCAATAGCTCTGCTACACACCAACAGTGACCAAGCTGAGAATCAAATCAAGAACTCAACCCCTTTTACAATAGCTGCAAAAATAAATAAGTAAATAAAACCTTAGGAATATACCTAACCAAAGAAGTGAAAGAGCTAAGACCTCTACAAGGAAGACTACAAAACACTGCTGAAAGAAATCATAGATGACACAAACAAATGGAAACACATCCTATGCCCATGGATAGGTAGAATTGATATTGTGAAAATGACCATACTGCCAAAATCAATCTACAAATTCAATGCAATTCCCATCAAAATACCAGCATCATTTTTCACTGAACTAGAAAAAACAATTCTAAAATTCATATGAAACCAACAAAGAGCCCACGTAGCCAAAGCAAGACTAAGGAAAATGAGCAAACTTGGAGGTAGCACACTACCTGACTTCAGACTATACTGTGATGTCATAGTAAACGAAACAGCATGGTTCTTGGATAAAAATAGGCACATAGACAAATGGAAGAGAATGGAGAACCAAGAAATAAAGCCAAACATTTACACCCAATGGACCTTCAACAAAGCAAACAAAAACATAAAGTGGGGAGAGGACACCCTATTCAACAAATGGTGCTGGGATAACTGGCTAGCCACATGTAGAAGAATGAAACTGGTTCTCCGTCTCTCACCTTATACCAAAATCCACTCAAGATGGATCAAAAACTTAAATCTAAGAAGCTGAAACCACAAACAAGATTATATTGGAAAAAATCCTTCTAGACATTGGCTTAGGCAAAGAGTTCATGACCAAGAACCTAAAAGCAAATATAACAAAAACAAAGGTAAACAGATGGGACTTAATTAAACTAAAAAGCTTCTGCAAAACAAAATAAATAATCAGCACAGTTAACAGACAACCCACAGGGCAGGAGAAAAATCTTCACCATCTATACATCCGACAAAGGACTAATATTCAGAGTCTATAAGGAACTCAAACCAGAAAGAAAAAAAATAAACCATCCCATCAAAGTGGGCTAAGAACATGGATAGACAATTCTCAAAAGAAGATACACAAACGGCCAACAAGCATATGGAAGAATGCTCGACATCACTTATTATCAGGAAAAGGCAAATCAAAACCACAGTGCGATACCATCTCACTCCTGCAACAATGACCATAATATACAAATAAAAAAATAATAGATGTTGGCCTGGATACAGTGAAAGGGAAACATTTTTACACTGTTGGTGGGAATATAAACTAGTACAACCACTATGGAAAACAGTGTGGAGATTCCTTAAAGAACTAAAAGTAGAACTACCATTTGATCCAGCAATCCCACTACTGGGCATCTACCCAGAGGAAAAGAAGTCATTACACAAAAAAGATACTTGCACACGCATGTTTATAGCAGCATACCTTGCAAATGCAAAAATATGGAACCAGCCCAAATGCCCATCCCATCAAGCAATGAGTGGATAAAGAAACTGTGGTATGTATGTAAATAAATATATATGTATAAATTTTACATAATCATCTGTTTTCCTTTTCACGGAATCCTGGTGCCTAGTACAGGGCCAGACACACAGCTATCACTCCCCAGACTTTGCCGGAAGAATAAAAGGAGAAGGGAGGGTGAGGCAGGGGCAGATCAGCTTGAGCCACCACGTGTGTAGCTGGCAGTGGAGGAGCCCAAGGCCACCTCTGCCCGTGGATATCCATGAGGCCGTTCATCACTTCAAGAAGGGTGTTGCTATGTTTACCCTATTAACTTGGAGATACGCAGTGATGTGGCTAAATCCTCACCTAGAATGAGCTTTCCCAACAGAGGAGCTGTGTCCTGTGCACACTCAGTCCCATGTGCCTAGCGAAGTGTGGCCGACGTGGACACCCAGCATGCTTCACAGCCGTCTCCTCAAGCTGACAGTCATTCTCACCTTCGCTTGCTTTGAAAATGGTTTTATAGGGTTTGCTCCATCTGTTCTATAGGAGACAGAAGTGAGACTCGGGGTTCGGGGACCAGGGCAGTCACGCCGGGCTCCACTGTGCCCATGGGGCCTCCGCCAGAGAAGTAGAACGGAGGCGTTTCCTTCACGGTGGCTACTCCGTGTGCATTTGGCAAGTGGGATGTTTGGGTTTCACATCCTGGAAACAAATGTCTTCAAGATTCCCTAGAGAAATCTATGACTCACATAACTGCAGAATCTATCTACACCCAGATCTTAGCTGCATGTATGTCACAAGGGTGCAAGGGTTTTTTCCCCATTTTATCACTTCAAAATATCTGAAGGATAAGTTCTACAATTTTCTGATACCTTGCGTTTTACTCACACACAGCATTATCTATGGAGGAAAATCCACTTGATTTAAAAAAACCCTATATATTGTATATAAATCTTACCATAATTATTCAGATTATCCATTTAGGATTAATCAAATATAAGGAGCTTTTGTAATTCTTGTAAATCGATAATACATCCCACCTACGATGAGATATCAGCCAGAGAATGGGGAAGTTTAATTTTTTTTTTTTTTATTTTAGAAAATGTTTATTTTATTTTACTTTAGGTTCTGGGGTACATATGCAGGTCATGCAGGGTTGTTGCATAGGTGCATACATAACCAGGTGGTTTGCTGCCTCTATTCTCCTTTTGACTATATCTGGCATTTCTCCCCATGTTATCCCTCCCTACCCTCTGCTGTCCCTCCCCCAGCCCCCCTCAACTGCTCCCAGTGTGTGATGCTCGTCTCCCTGAGTCCACATGTTCTCATTGTTCAACACCTGCCTATGAGTGAGAACATGAGGTGTTTGGTTTTCTGTTCTTGTGTCAGTTTGCTGAGAATGATGGTTTCCAGATTCATCCAAGTCCCTACAAAGGACATGAATTCATCATTTTTTATGGCTATGTAGTATTCCATGGTGTATATGTGCCACATTTTCTTTGTCTAGTCTGTCATTGATGGGCATTTGGGTTGGTTCCAGGTCTTTGCTATTGTACACAGGGCTGCAATGAACATACATGTGCATGTGTCTTTATAGTAGAATGATTTATAGTTCTTTGGGTATATACCCAGTAATGGGATTGCTGGGTCAAATGGAATTTCTATTTCTAGATTCTTGAGATATCGCCACACTGTCTTCCACAATGGTTGCACTAATTTACACTCCCACCAACAGTGTAAAAGTGTTCCTATTTCTCCACACCCTCTCCAGCATCTGCTGTCTCCAGATATTTAATGATCACCATTCTAACTGCTGTGAGATGCTATCTCAATGTAGTTTTGATTTGCACTTCTCTAATGACCAGTGATGATGAGCATTTTTTCATATGTTTGTTGGCTTCATATATGTCTTCTTCTTTTATATATATATATATTTTTTTTTATTGCATTTTAGGTTTGGGGGTACATGTGAAGGACATGCAAGATTGTTGCACAGGTACACACATGGCAGTTTAATTTTTAAAGGCAGCTCCATCTAAAGCCCCCCTGGATTTTTATGCACACATAAAGAAACAATTTTTGTCTTTTTCCAGTGTGAACAGAGGAGAGAGACTTTGGAAAGAGAGGAGAAAGGGCCTCAGTGTGGCAATGCGGGTCCCGCGAGTTCCACGCGGCATCGGCCACGGGCACGGATCTGAGCCCTGCGGCCTCCTCAGGAAAGTTCTGTTCCCGGGATGTCGGCGCAGCGGGAAGCCAGGCTGCCTCCGAGGTCTCCCGGGGATACACCTACGGGGGGGCGGGCTCCTCCACGTGTGGGCGAGGAGGGAGATGACGGGACAGGGAGGGACAGACGCCGTGGGCAGTGTCCTCCGTGTGGTCAGAGATGTCTGAGGCACCGAGCTAAGGCCTGAACAGAAGGAAGGGATTGAGCCTCCGTGTTTGACCCATGACCTGAGTGGATGAACCAAAAGTAAAAGATGAGCCCCCAGTGTTGAGTAGAGTGGGGGAAATCGAGGATTCCAGAAAGAGAAGACATGTCTGCAGAGAAAGCCTTTGTTTGAAATTCCCTCACTCATCAGTTCTCTGCTATCCTCAGCAAATCACATCATCTTTGATGCCTCGATTTCACCACCTGAAAACTGGGGGAAAACGAATCGCCCTCCTGCCCGCTTCCCGGGGCTAAGGGAGGGTGCGAGGTGTGGGCACCAGGGGCACCTCCAGAGCCGCGTTCTTGTTTCTCAGCCGTTCCCCTGCAGGCAGCAGGAGAGCCTCGCTGTGAGTCTCCAGGGCTCAGACACGGGGGCCTTAGGGACACCCAGCCTCCGCTCCTCATTCTCCAACCTGCTGCTCCGCACGCTGGACAGAGAACACGCAGCTTTCCTCGGGGCTTTCGCTTCCTGATGGAGCAACGACCTCGATGCAGAAGGTGATTGTTGGCTGTGACTGGATGAACACCCCTTTTTTCTGGAGAACCGGCGTTTCTTTATGCG